>JBBBDQ010000306.1:572500-612500 GCA_037127315.1 Ascarosepion bandense
GTATTCGTCTTAAAAGTCTAAAGTGGGGAAGAATGTACGAAGCAAACAAATCGGCTACAAAATATATATATATATATATATATATATATATATATATAGAGAGAGAGAGAGAGAGAGAGAGAGAGAGAGACATCTGAAGAGAGATAGATAATGCGATTAATAATGTGATTGATAAAAATAAGGGGAAATTTACTGACATCTCATTTTAACAGATTTATTTACAAAATATGTCAGAGCAGATGCCATTAAAATATTTGTAGAAAAGACAGAGGGTAACCACGCGAAAGTGACTGAATTTAAACTGCTAATTCAAGATCAATTGCACTGGAGACCATTTTTGGATTTTATCGAGAACCTCAAGAAGTATAGAAGTCGATGAGAAAGTCACTGACGGCAGGCTGGCATGTTAGGATCGATTATATTGCATTTAAAAGAATATATCCTTATTACTTCTAAATACCTATCTATCTATTCTTTATTTATTTATTTATTTTGGAGGGGGTTATATCTATCTACTTATAAATGGATCTCTCTCTCTCTCTCTCTCTCTCTGTGTGTGTGTGTGTGTGTGTGTGTGTGTGTGTGTGTATCCTTTACCTATAGACTCCGAAACGGCTGAACCGATTTTCTTGAAAATTTACACAGTTGTACGATAAGCGTCTGCGAGTGTTCTTAGCTAGGTTTTGTGTCGAGATACCCCCGATAAATATCGAAAATCAATAATCGAAAAATCGGGTTATAGAAGGGGTGGTTCAATTTTAATCAAATTTGACAAAGACATAAGAAACGATATTCAGAAGTTTCAAGGTTGCTGTTCTTACAATAGTGCAGAAAATTTGATATCGATATCAGGAAATCAAAATTTGACTTACATCCATTCATTTTTCTTTCAGTCTACGGTTTCGCTTTAACTGGAAACAACTATTGCTTTTTAGTCTTTCGTGCCAACGTCCAAAGAGTTTGAGCTCCAGGACCATGAATTAGTTTTAAAGCTTCCATTACACCCAAGCAACGGTGGGCTATACTGCTAGTATATATATATATATATATATATATATATATATATATATATATATATCCGGTGCGATTGGTAAATTGTCGCAATTGTTTTATTATTTCAAATATTCTTTAAGCAGAGTCTGAGCTCCAGGACCATGAATTAGTTTTAAAGCTTCCATTACACCCAAGCAACGGTGGGCTATACTGCTAGTATATATATATATATATATATATATATATATATATATATATATATATATCCATCCGGTGCGATTGGTAAATTGTCGCAATTGTTTTATTATTTCAATTATTCTTTAGGCTGAGTCTAAGCTCCTGGGCCATGGATTAGTTTTAAAGCTTTCATTACACCCGAGCAACGCCGGGCTATACTGCTAGTCTATGTATAAATTTTATTCAGAAAGCCGATAATTACTTATCCAATCGCCACTGTTTTTTGTTCTTACAGAGCAATTTCATGACACTTCTGTTAAAGTGTTTAGGTATAAACCTCTTTCTCATCCAGTTGGTGTAAATCAGTGCCAGGAAAGTGGCAAAAGCGAACGACTGCCTCAAGTACAGTTCGTAAGGGAGATGCCAACCAGCATAAGCGCTTCCCAGATCTCTGACTCTGTGATAGGGCCCTGACATCCAGTCAACTCGAGGCCGAAAAATTCCATCAAATAGGTATGAAACTGAATAGACTAGGCCCCCTGGTAAACAGATCTTGAAAGTAGTCTCTAAAATCTTTACATATACCCGCAATTGCAGTCACGATTTGCTTGTCCAGCGATGTAATGCGCACAATATGTCGCCTGGATGCATTTGGAACCTTCTCCGCACGCAATTAGCGATCATGTTCGTTGCATCAGAAGACATTCATTTTTAGCCTGGTCCTAACAACAAAAGTTTCTTGATAAGCAAAACTGCTCTGCTCTAGATATGACTACTTTCAGCTGTCACAAAATTTAATCGCCTGCTCAATTTTCTCTTCACGTACCGTTTGCGCTGCTAATCCAGCTAGAGTGAGTTGGCTTCTATATTCAGTAGCAAACAATTAACTTTTGATTTTGATTTACAGCACGCCCGCAATTCCCGTTGCCAGCCAACCCAAATATAGGCTTATCAGGCCATTCCCCATGGTCATTGGGCACAAACACCCCAATGAAACTAAGACACTTATCCGAATTACAAAACGGATCTCCTGCAAACAACATACATTAATCTAGAGACGCTGAAGATCGTAAGCACGCCTGGAGTATTCAAAGTTCCTTACCATTTCATTCTTGAGAGAACCGCCATGGGAGAGACTACCAATGTTCCAGGGATAAGTAAGTTTTAAAGCCCTATAGAGGTGGGTGGAGTGAACTAAAACCTGGATCCTCACTGAACAGAACTGTTTCTGTTTGTTGATTTCATCGTTTTTGATTAGGTAATTGGAGGTTTGGGAAATTTTCTAACAGAAGACGGAAAGTGCGACACAGAGTTCCGAAGGCGAATTGGCATGGCGCAGAACGCGTTCCAGAAACTGAGTAAAGTATTAAGACACAGGAAACCTTCACTAGAAACAAAGAAGAGAGTACTAGATTGCTATGCAATGTCAGTTCTTCAATATGGCAGTGAATGATGGACAATATCATCAAAGATTAAAGAAAAACATGAAGCAACTCAAATGTGGTTCTACAGAAGGATGCTGCAGATATCATGGACCGAGCATGTGAACAATGATGAGGTTTTGGAAAGAATGGCTAGAAAAAGGAAATTAATATTGAGCATCAGGAAGAGAAAACTGAAGTTCCTGGGACATGCAATGAGGAAGAAAGGATTGGAGAACCTGATACTAACAAGCCAGATAGAGGGAAAAAGAGACAGGGGAAAGCAACGAATAACGTATTTGAAGGGCCCGAGAAGGTGGATGACAGAACGAGGGTTGCGAGATGTTACAAGAGAAAGCGTGCTAAGAACCGCCAGGGGTAGGAAGACGTGGAAAGCCATGATCGCCTACGCATTGAAAGAACAAGGTACATAGAAAAAGAAGAATTGGAAATAAAACAAAAATCCTATACCCCAGTGATCGAAACAATGTTCGGTTCGAAATTTCAAGCACATGATGAAGGCCGGAGAGTACAACAGCTGGAACGTCGTGAATATGTCAATAAAGATGAAGACAACAGTCTTAACAATGTAAATAATCTAAATACTACCTCAACTCAGAATTAAAGACAAATACTTGTCTTTTGTTGCTGAATATGAGCTCTGGTAAAAACATAGTTATTGAGACATTAAGTTTATAAGTTCTAAAAATTCATGCACTGATGTACTTAAGGTCACGTGGCCTAGTGGATATAGGCATTGGTTAGTTCCACTAACTTGACTCAGAGTTGTGAGTTCAATACCTGGCTACAGCAATGGTGAACAAATGAATTGAGTTAAAGGGAGATAACATCGAAAATGACAATGATACAGACCAGTGGTCGAAATAAAGGGTGTGATTCAAAATTCCTAGCAGAAGAAAATTCCTGAAGAAGGCCAGAGTGAACAACAACCGAAACGTCGTAAACTTGGCAATAACATGGCAACAATCTGAATAATGTAAATAGTACCTCATCTCAGCAGCATAGATTAATAGTTATTGTATATGACAGTGAATCTTCTCACAAATGAAGAACAAACAACCGGTAGACATATGAGCGTCAACTCAATTGTAGAAATCCACAAAAGTAACCTTTAAGTAATAAAAATTGTCGTTATTTAAAAAAATCAATCGCTTCATTAGATTTTTTTTTAATCATCTCACCCCAAGCAAGGCATTCCACTGCCACTATTGCGCATGGGGCTACATTGGGGAAGGTAAAGAGAAGGAGTGGTTAGACATAGGGAATATCAGGAGGAAGGTGACAGATGAGTAAGAATACCGAGGATGAGGGTTGGGCAGATGGGAAGAGTGTTTGATAGAATAGGAGCAGGTTAGTGTGTTAGGTGTCTATTGACCTTACATTTAAACTCCTGGAGATTGTAGCCGTCGGGGAAGCAATCGTGTGGAAGGGAATTCCACAGTCGGGAAGTGCGGGGAAAGAAACTGTTGGAGTAGAAGTTACGGTTGCATTTTATCGGTTTCACTGTAAAAGGGTGGGATCTAGTTGCTAATCTAGTATCTCGTTCGAATTCGTATTTAGGGGGCACCAGTGATCTAAGTTCATCGGAGCAGAAGCCATGAAAGTATTTAGAGAAGAGACACAGGGAAGCCACGTCCCGCCGGTGGGAGAGAGACTGCAGGCGGTCTGCTAAGTCGGTATCTATCGGTATTTAGGGGGCACCAGTGATCTAAGTTCATCGGAGCAGAAGCTATGAAAGTATTTAGAGAAGAGACACAGGGAAGCCACGTCCCGCCGGTGGGAGAGAGACTGCAGGCGGTCTGCTAAGTCGGTATCTATCGGTATTTAGGGGGCACCAGTGATCTAAGTTCATCGGAGCAGAAGCCATGAAAGTATTTAGAGAAGAGATACGATAGATACATCTTGGTAATGGCACATCGTTAATTTTAATAGTTTCAAATTTAAAAAAATACTAATTTATAAATAATTCTGAAAATATGAACAACAAATTCATTTACGAAACGCCGCTTAGATGTGGCACAGCTATTTCAAACAAACAATATGCATATAATTTTGACAATGATTCTACTCATAAATAATGGCAAGTAGCCATATTAGAGGAAGATCTGAGTAGTTTTTGATGTACTCCAGTATTTCCGTTCTACGTATGGAGATTTAACAATTCTCTTCTTATTTGTTTCCTTTAACTAGCATTCTGTTCTTTTGGTACCCCTTGTAACTACGGCCTTCCTTATCCTCAGCTATTTCGAAGAAACAATATACATGTGTGTGTACTGATTTTCTAAACGCCGCTTAGATGTGACATAAGGCCGAATGTATTATGGTGGAACACTCCGATTCCTCAGATAATGGACACTCCATCCTATATTAATAAGTGTTAACAGGAAGTTAACTCGAAAAGTTATTGGGAAGTCCATAGGAGTTCAGTAGAACTACTATGCAGTTGATATTAGTAGTTAGCCGAAAACTAAGCAGTCAGCTTTCAGTGGAAGATTATCAAGTTCCTAACATTTTGGGTGCGTAAAGTCAGTTAGCAACGGACATAGCACGATTATAACTTTCAGTGCGAAAACTACTCCACAACACCCAGTGAGGATTGAGTTCACTACTCTGTTGTAACTGATTCTAGCCAGAAAAGCTTGCTAACCATTACACGACGTCGAGGTGCCCAACATATATATGTGTGTGCGTATGTGTGCGTAGATTTAATTTGAGGATTTAAACAACAACAAAATGCTAACAATATTGGCAATAAAATTGATAGTATTTATTTTGACTAAACCGAAGCACGAAGAGAAAGATTTTAAAGTCGGAGTATTCGGACACGCCCGTCTCCTTCCTTTTTCAACGAGAAGAGAAATAAACAAAGAGGTGGAAATTGTTCTTCGATCGGCGTCTTTCTTGTCAGCTGGTGAGTGAAGACGATAAAAGCCCGCTTCTTAAGTCATATACATATATATATATATATATATATATATATATATATATATATAAGGTAATCTGTGACTGTTCCCTTTGCACGTCTACATTTCTTAAGCAACTCCATATAAACTTTCTAGGGACACATATTTACAGGAAAACCAGGTCGACACATACTTTTTGAGTTTAAGTTCAGCAATTTACCCTTTCGCACTTTTTGGAAATGGAGCCGATTGTTTACATTTGCTCCGTAAAACATCTAAGATCAAAGATGTTTGCTAAATTACGTCACAGAAATGAAATAACACGTGTCAAACGCGACTAAAAAATGAGCCTTTATATTTAATTTTTGTTCTGACATTTTAAAAATTCAGTAGGTCAACAAAAAATGTGAATATTTTCCTCGTATTTTTTAAACAAAAAAATATTTTTAAAAAGTTTTTTTTCAAACAAAAACAAAATATGTAAAAAAAGTGCCAATGGTTAATTTAAATATTTATGTTTTTTTTTTTTCAGATTTAATATTTCATAGTTCAAAAAATAAAATTTTAAAAAAAAGTTTTTTTTTCGCTAAATATTCCATGCAGAAAATCAACTGTCTGTAATTCGAGTTGCATTAATGAAACGTTTTCCTCTAAAATTAAATGTCTACGTTTTTAAATATTCTTCGAAAATTTCTGAACTGAGAGCAAAGTAGTTTTAATATTTCTAATTTCAATAAAACAAAATAAATAATTTTTATTTTTATGTTAAATTTATTTAGTCAACAAAAAATGTAAATATTTCCCCCGTAATTTTGAAACAAAAACAAACGCAATGTTGTTTACAATGTTACACAAAATATCAGATCTAGTTTACGCAAAGCAATAGAAAATAGTTTTTTTTAATGGAAGCTTTTAACAATTTTTAAACAACATTTTTTATATAATTATTTTTATATAACTGAGATTTAAAGGAATTTATCCATTTAATATTATAAATATTATTGCAACACGAGATCTCTTCAAATGCCTCCTAAAAAAAGAGCTCGGTCACGGCGTATGACCGCTAAAGCTGCGGCAGTCAGGGCAACAAGGGCAATTGCTGCATCCAGTACCAATGTTGAGGCGGCGACTACAAGCGCTCGGAAATCGTAACACGATGCATTAATCATCTCATTAAAAAATGTTCTGAGTTGCACGGGCAACGCCGGGTTATGATGCTAGTCAATACTATTAAAAGGTTGTTTGAAATTTCCTTCGACAAGGAAAATTATTATTTTTGTCTTTCATGATATTCTTATGTCTGATTGCAGACACGGAAAGGAAACTACAAGACCTCCTACAGAAGGTAGCGGTGGAGAGTGACAAAAAAAGACTATAAATAAACTTCAAGAAAACTGAATGCATGGTCATCAGCAAAAGGTGCAACTCAAAATGCCAAATACAGGTGGGGGATACCAGAATAAAGCAAGTACAAAATTTAAATATCTAGGAAGTGTTCTAACAGGAGATGGAAAAGTGCGACACAGAGATCCGAATGCGAATTGGCATGGCAAAGGACGCGTTCCAGAAGCTGAGTAAAGTACTAACACACAGGAAAATTTCACTAGAAACAAAGAAAAGGGTGCTGAATTGCTATGTGATGTTAGTTCTTCAATACGGAAGTGAATGCTGGACAATATCATCGAAAATGAAGACAAAACTGGAAGACGGTGGGGCGCCAAAAAGGACTCGAGAAAACGGGCCCCCGCGTGGACAACCCGACGAGAAGAAGCCGGCTCGCCGCGTATAACGGACCGCATTCTCATTTCCTCCTGTGTGTTTTGTGTGTAGTGGAGTCATGGTTATTATTCAGACGTACACCCTGCAAATTAACTGAAACAAAATGAATAATGTCTCCCTAGGATCATTCACACGTTCCCTGATTACGTATACGTCGTCTTTTGGCGTTTTTCTTTTTCTTTTTTTCACTTCCAACCGCATTTCATTTACGTGTTGTACTGGTGGATCCAGTTTATATCTTCGGATTGATGACACCACTGACAGTTGACAGACTGACATCAACCATATCCGAAATCTCACTGTCAATCTGGTGTATAGTCTAGTAGTGATGTAATTATTATTTAGATGTACCACTACATATATATATATATATATATATATATATATATATATATATATATATTAAAAAAGGATTAATTCAAAGATGTTGAATGGCCATTTCGATATCACCCTTAAAGTCGAAATGGCCATTCAACATCTTTGAATTAATCCTTTTTTAATATATATTTGCTCTGTAATATTTTATTACATGGAGCTCTCTTCCTGTATCATTTTTTAATATTAAAATAATTTTTTAATATTAATTAGGATCGGGTTTTTTGGAATTTACCTTCCTGCTTTTTTCCCTTGGATTGAAGTATCTGAATTAAAATATATATATATATATATATATATATATATATATATATTCGTTTCTTAATTAAAAAACAAATTTAATAATGATTATATTATGCTTTAAATTATTCATTGTATTGAGTATTTTTATAAAAAGAAAGTAAATGTCGGAGAATTGTAAAACTGTTGGTTCTCTTCACCTGGGTTTATATATATATATATATATTTTGTCCGTCCGGACTTCTGACTAAATTTGTTATATCTGTATGATTACGCATGCACCCGACAGAGAAGTAACTGGGATTTTGAGAATTATTTTATTTTATTTTTTTAATTTATTTATTTTTATCTAGCCGAATTCATTAGAGCCTTTTTCTATTTCTTTCCATCACTTTTGTTAATAGTTATTCCACACTGTCATATTATAAAAATCTGTCATAAATGCCAAAATTTTGTGAGAGCCAGGACGCAAATTTACTGTGGATAAGCTTGCGATTAAGAGACACTCTAGGCATTTATGTCGAAGTGAATTATTTTTTTACTTTGATCAGGGTAGAATTTTTAATGTCAAAATTTTAGTCAGTTTCGTTAAGGTATATAACCAACGCATTTGGCGTGTTATTTTGTAAAACGTCCCTTTTATGTTCATATAATATTTTATTTAGTTTCCTTGAGGTTTTTCTGATGTACACTTTTTCCTTTTTGTCATACAATATTTCTAATATATTTTTCTAATATATATATATATATATATATATATATATATATATATATTAGAAAAGGAAATAGGGTTGTTCCAAGGAGACAAATTTGTATAGAATAAAAAGTGTGAGAGGCCTGAATGTTTTATTTAAAGTGTATATTTATTGTTGTTTAAATATATTTAAAAAATATTATATATATTTAAAAATATTATATATGTTATGATTTTGTAAGTGTTCATAATGATATTTGTAATGCTACACGTGTTTCGAGTCTAAGATTGACTCTCTTCAGGTGAATAAATTTGTGGTTTTACATATTTATAAACAAGCACTTGGTCCTCAGAAACAAAAGGAACATGATATGTAAAACCAGATTTATTCGCCTGAAGAGAGTCAGTCTTAGACTCGAAACACGGTTCGAATTCGAGTCGAATTCATTACATTCACGTAAGTGCTAATACACTTAGGAAATGAATGAATCCATCTCTTCTACTCCTAGCTATGGGTGCATAGCAAGAATGACTGAGTTGTATAACCTTGGTTGGCAACCAGTCTAGGAAAGGACAACTCAGAATTCAAGACCAGCGGAGCGTAGTTTGGGGATATTGTGTGGATCGCTTGGGGATCTTATGGCCTGCAATGGTTCTCAACCCTTTTACTGCAATTATCCCAAAATACAATTTCACTATTATCCATTACCCCCAATGAACAAATACCCGTAATATAAGAAAAGAAGTAATGATATTTTCATACATCAAAAGCAAACAAAGTTAATGGAAATTATTCAATACAATAGTACCAATCTATAATAATCAGGGGTATAGTAGCCGTAACCTAACCGGGATTCTTAATGTGAGTGTTGAGCTTGTATTGCCTGTGCCAGTTTATTTATTCTTGGCTTTGTGACTGAAATGGCTATTCGGGCGTCGTTTGCCACGTTGAGTCTGCTACGTTTCTTGGTCTTCATTCCAAGGACAGTAGAAAAAGCTTGTTCACATAGATAAGTGGTTGAAAATCCTATGAGAATTTGTACGGCTCTAGAAGCTAGTGTTGGTATATCCTGCAGACGAGAGATCCAAAAGGTGTCTAGACCAGACTTGGTCTCAAACAAAAGCTTCCATGCATTGTTCATCCTGAGTGTGAGAAATTCTTCTTTTGCTGGATAGTCCTCATCAGGAATGATATCTTAACTCACAAGATATTGATTTATTACCCATTCATTGTTGGAATTTTTCAAGTTTGGAAAGTACTTACGTAAGTTTTCCAAGAGGCCATTTAGGTGATCACTGATGTCTCTCTTCATGTGACTGAGGATGTCTTCAGAATTAACTTTATCAATTGTAAAATTATAAGCTGATTGCCTCTTCCCCAACCAAACATCCATTACCCCCAAAATATGGGCTCATTTCCCCACTGGGGTAATTTAACCCGGGGTTGGGAACCATGTGCCTAGAGTGCACCAGTTCTCTGTATTTGGTCCTCCCCAGATGTATAGTTGGTTCTGCAGAAGTCTTTCTTCACCACTATAATTACATAAGTAGTCTGTCTATTCGTCCTAAGAACTGAACTGCTTAATCCTTATATGTCGAAAACGAAGGGAGAGTCCAGTATATATATATTTACGCTCTCACACCCTGATTGAGCACTCTGGAAGAATGGTAGACTTTGAAAAAATAACAGTAGCTACTCTAGCATCTACGCATCGCTCATTCAGTAATGAATTAGATCACTCTGGCTACTGGCATATGATATATCATACGCTAAAAAGTCTGCCGTTTCTACCGAACGCCCATAGCTCAGAGGTAGAATCGCCGACTGACGCCAATGCGGTCGGGTTTCAATCCTGGATTAAAAACAATCGGATGTCTAACCGTACTGTGAAACAGATCTGTTTGCGGATGACACTCCCTCTCTCTCTCTCTCTCTCTCTCTCTCTATATATATATATATATATATATATATATATATATACTACCGGCCATAGTTATTAGGCCACTCCACCTACTACTTTTTAGTATTTATTCCCAAATGAATAATTGTAAATGAAAATAAAATGATTCTTTTGTTAATACTGCACAATAACATGTGCATCAAATGAATTTATAAATGATTAATCCTATTATGATAAAATTGCAATCCTATATTGCACTTTCATCAATGAAACAATGAAAAAAATATAGGTTGATTCGGACGAGTTCATCTTTGCTTCCTTGCCTTGTAAAATTTTGCAAAGTAATAATAACAAAAGTCAGTCAGTTGAGTGCCATACGTGATACACACTTTGGGCGATCATGTCTCGAAAGAGACATGACTGACTGGGCAGAAGATTATTCCGCAGTCGGTTGCCATTGCTTTCTGTGGTAGACTGGTTGCCAGCCAAGGTTATAGAACCCAATCTGTCCTTGTATTTAACACATAACTGGAGGGAACAGACGAATTAGTAACTTTCCCAAGGGTATTTGTGCGTAAGTGAATGCAAACAAATCAACTGGAATTCGAAATCGGCTCCCTCATTTGTCGTTCTGAGTCAATATCCACTGCACCACAACGCAAATTCAATGAGAAAAGAACCATTCTTTTTTCATTTGGCAATAAATACTAAAAAATAATATGAAATACATCATTTCTTTAAAAAAAAAAACTGGGTTTTTTCCTAATTATTATGGCCGGCAGTGTATATATGTTAATCTATATTTGTGCAGCAATCTTTCGTTTAAACATGTTTCGTTAAAAACAACCGAAAAAAAAAATTTGATTAATTTTATTAATTTTTTAATTAGTTTTTCTAGTATTCTGGAATACTGGAAAAAATCATATATATTTATATATTCTGTCAATGATCATTTCGTGTAAAGCAGTTTTTAGCCAAACACAATAATCCTCTTGTCCAGCAACCACTGAATCGACAAGATTTGACGCCTTGCGACTTTTTCTCTTTCCAAAAATCAAATTCCACTTGAAAGAAACAAGATTTCGAAAAGGAATTCCAAGAAAATGCGACGAAGCAACTTCTCGCTACCCCCCTAAGCCATAGATGCATGGAATCATAGAAAGGAAATTTTAACGTGTTATATATATAAGCAGGATATACACACGCCAGTCATAGAAAGAACTCGATTCATTTCTAAAGAGTCATGCATATATCGAAGAAGTAGAAAACTGCTTTTAAAATTTTCTTCTCTAGAGAGTTCAGTCGTAATGAGAGAGTTCAGTCGTAATATATTAGTCATCCACATACAAGCCTGCTTCGCTTTATCACAGCTCATCAGTGTGGCTAGACACATCCACTTGCTTCAGGCCGGGATCGAAACTCGACCGATTTGGTGTTTCTTGGCAAAAAAAATCATGCAAGTCATTGATAAATCATTATTCACATTAACATCTTGCTCTAAGAAAAAAATAAAGCTTTCAGTTGACCACCTCGACATCATGTCCTATCTAAACTTATTTATAAATGGAACGTTCTGTGTGTGTGTGTGTTACCTATAGACTCCAAAACGGCTGAACCGATTTTCTTGAAAATTTACACAGTTGTACTATAAGCGTCTGCGAGTGTTCTTAGCTAGGTTTTGTGTCAAGGTACCCCTGATAAATATCGAAAATCGAAAAAAATCGAGTTATAGAAGGAGTGGTCCGATTTTAATCAAATTTGATACACTCATAGACAAAGACACGAGAAATGATATTCAGAAGTTTCAAGGTTGCAGTTCTTACAATAGTGCAGAAAATCTATTATATATATATATATATAAGGCAAGATGTTTGTGTGTGTGTGTGTGTGTGTGTGTGTGTGTGTGTGTGTGTGTGTGTGTGTCTGTTTCTCTGTCTGTATGTCCTTTATATAAATCAACAATCTTTATCCGATTCTCACCAAACTTCACACAAATATTCTTTAGGCTGAGTCTGAGTTCCAGGACCATGGATTAGTTTTAAAGCTTTCATTACACCCGAGCAACGCCGGGCTATACCGCTAGTATAGTTATAAATCACGCCATTGCACTCGCTATCTGGGCGCATTCACGAATTTTTCAATGTAGACAATGTAGACCAATGGATAACAGTAATATTTGGAAAGTTATCCATTGTTCTACATCGAAAAGATAACGTGAATGTACCCACATGCCGAGTGCAACGGCCTGATTTGTAACTTTGCAGATGATGCTGACGTGGTGGTCAACTGACAGCTTTACCTTTTCTCGAAACAAGAAGCTAATTTGAATAATGATGTTTCAATGACCTGCTTGAATTTTTTTTTCTTTTTTAGTCAGGAATAAAAATGTAAGCGTTGCAATTGCTTCAACGCAAAAACATACCGACTTCCGGTTCAACTACGTTATTTCCGTTAGCGTTCCAGATTTTAGCCCTAGAAAGAAAAAGAAAAGTAACAAATTTC
Organism: Ascarosepion bandense; assembly: GCA_037127315.1. Taxonomy (NCBI): domain Eukaryota; kingdom Metazoa; phylum Mollusca; class Cephalopoda; order Sepiida; family Sepiidae; genus Ascarosepion; species Ascarosepion bandense. The sequence continues at coordinate 585,507 of JBBBDQ010000306.1, forward strand.
CACGAAAGTTTGCAATTTCACACTTCAATTTGCTCTGGTAGCCTTTACTTTTGACCGGAAGTGCCCTAAAAATTGCAAACCTTCTTCACAACATCCGCATCAAATTCATCACGAGCAAAACGAGCGAGCGTTGTCCATAATTTGATCTCGACCAAGCCATCTACCTACACTGTCGGTGGGGCTATTAATACACCGACTGTATCCTCTCCAGGAGAGTAGGATTCACACACACAGATACACACACAGAAAAGGTCACCTTACGAATGGATATTCACAGACTCAATTATTAGGGTGTTCATTATGTATTTCCATTTTAGCAGAAATTGTATAAAAATGAAAATTAAATTTAATTGAATGTTAAAGTGTTAAAAAATAATTTACGCTTTATGAGAAATAATCTAAACTCATTTATAAATCGAACTTTGTCTGTGTGTGTGTCTCTATGTGTGTGTGTGTGTGTCTGTGTGTCCGTTACCTATAGACTCCGAAACGGCTGAACTGATTTTCTTGAAAATTTACACAGTTTTACTATAAGCGTCTGCGAGTGTTCTTAGTTAGGTTTTGTGTCGAGGTACCCCCGATAAATATCGATAATCGAAGAAATCGGGTTATAGAAGGTGTGGTCCGATTTTAATCAAATTTGATACACTCATAGACAAAGAAATAAGAAATGAAATTCAGAACTTTTAAGGTTGTAGTTCTTACAATAGTACAGAAAATCGATAATATATATATATATATATAAAGGCAAGATGTTTGTGTGTGTGTCTGTTTATCTGCCTGTATGTCTGTATTTGTTTTCAGCCCTTTTATTTTAGTTTTTGCTTCGGGTTTGGCTCTAAGTAGGTATAATTGTAGTTCTTAGTCTCAGCCATGATACCATTTACTCAGAGGACTTATTTAGCCTTCAAAATTCAGTTTACGACGAAAAAAACTTATTTGATATCGATACCAGGAAATCAAAATTTGACTTACATCCATTCATTTTTCTTTCAGTCTACGGTTTCGTTTTAACTGGAAACAACTATTGCTTTTTAGTGTTTCGTGCCAACGTCCAAAGAGTCTGAGCTCCAGGACCATGGATTACTTTCAAAGCTTTCATTACAGTCGAGCAACGCCGGGTTATACTGCTAGTAATGACATAACCAAGATATTGATGCCCCACGCTACTTTAAACAAAAGGTTTGGAAGGAAAGACGCCATCAATAATAGAACGAGCAATCACTGTTACTCGACTTGCGAAATCTATTTTCTTGAAAAACTGTTTTCAGATAAATATTTTATAGATTTCAACTGACAGTAACACTATCTGTTCGGAAAATGAATTCACAATGAACGTTCAATGCCACCATTAGCATTCAGTTACTCAGTTTAAGTGCCATACGTGCTACTCGTTTGGGTGATCATGTCTTGAAAGAGACATGTCTGACTGGAAAGGAAATTTTTCTCGCAGTAGATTGCCATTTCTTTCTGTTGCCAACCAAAGCTACAAGACACAATCTGTCCTGTTAATTAACCAATAGCTGGCGGGAGAGAGGCGGATTAATACCTTTCCCAAGGGTATTTGCGCGTAAGGGAATACAACGAATTCAACTAGAATTCGAACTCGGCTCTCCGAGTTCTCGCACCGTTTTAATAATAGTAATTTTTGCCATATATGGTCTGTTGATTTTGCTGTGCCTCCCAATAGACTTGACGAAATCCTCAAAAGGGTCTGCAATACAATCGATCCTGACCAGGCATCTCGTCTGCAGTCAATTTCTCACCGACATAACGTGGCTTCCCTCTATTTCTCTTAGAAATAGTTTTTATGGCAACTGCTTGGAAGAGATTTTAATTTTTTCCTGGTGCATCGAATATACATACTGAAGGCTACTACTTGATTGGCAATTAGGTCTCACCTTTTAAATATTGAACTAGCTAGATACTTTAACAGTTTTTTTTTCTCTGTGGAAAGTACGAAAAATTTCTTGCTTGCCTGATAATCTTCAAAAATTTAAATGTAACGTCAATCGCAATCTTCTTGAACCCTGCTCCATGTTTTGTTCTTTCCTCAATTCATCCATTTTTCAATCTTCTCTTTCCTTTTCGCTTTCACTCCATATAACACCCTGCGTCCTAGCGGCATTGTCTCCTTGCTCGGGATGAAACGATTAAAACAATAAATAATGTATCATAAAAAAGAAAAAAAGAAAAAGAAAGTTTGTATACGTAGATAATCTTCCCATGTCATAATAGGATAGCGGAATCAATGTACGACTACTATCAAGGAAGCTAAAAACAGGTAGCACTAGTTCATCTTGATGAATATCTTAACCGACAATCTGGAATTGTTCACACAAAAGTGAGCTATAGCTTCAGAAGGCGCTAATTGAATATGCCAAACAGCACTACAGTAGAGCTGCAGAGAGTCATTTTAACCACCGCCAACTGAGGAACGGATCCGCTACTGGAGGAAGGAAAAGGACATGTTGAAATACCTCCAACTGAGAAAATGATCTGCTGCTGGAGGAAGGAAAAAGACGTTGAAATACCTCCAACTGAGAAAATGATCTGCTACTGGAGGAAGGAAAAAGACGTTGAAAAATACCTCCAACTGAGAAACGGCTCCGCTACTGGAGGAAGGAAAAGGACATGTTGAAATACCTCCAACTGAGAAAATGATCCGCTACTGGAGAGAAATAAAAGACATTTTGAACAAACTCCAACTTAGAAAATGATCCGCCACTAGAGAAAGGTAAAGAACATGTTGATATACCTCCAACTGAAAAAGTGATCTGCTACTGGAGAAAGAAAAAGGGCGTTGACTCACCCCCAACCGAGAAAAAGATCCGCTACTTAAGGGAGAAAAAAGAGCTGTTTAACCACCCACAAAATAAGAGAAAGTGCTGAGATCTTATCTTCATGCTTATTCCTTTATCAGCGGAGCTTCCCTGACGCCGGGGAATACGGTGCATTTTTTTTTTTAAATTTAGGATTCCTTTACAATATTTGCAACAAGCCCCATACAATTTAATCCACTCCTACGATCGTCGTTCATCTGGACTCTGTGGCTGTGTTTTAAATATCCTTTTCACAACCATTTCTCTACAAACTCATTTCCAGTTATTTTTATTTATATCTTGAAATGTGCGAGATGTTTTATTTCCCATTTTTGAATCATGATTATGGTGTTTTCTAATGTTCTTGTTAGCCCTGCTTCAGCTTTTGGTTATCAAAATTAACCTTCATTAATCCCCATTACGCAAGTCCTTTCATAGCAGAATTATTTAACTAAAGAGTATAAGCGGATATACAGAATTTGCTGATCGGTCTCCTGTTCATAGTACAAATACAGTGGACGGTGTATTGTATTTTTAGTAAGTTTTTTAGAATAGAAAAGTTATTGCACTCTCAGAAAATACGAGAAATGTAATCAAAATGGCATTTTATTTTACAAGGAAGAAATTCACGTCACTAACTCATCCGTTAAAGAATGCAAATCCCCTTAACCCCTGCTCAAATTCTAAAGATTTATCAGCAATTTAAACCTGAAAACGTTATTTACTTCAGTGCACATTGCAAAAGTTTTAAACGAAAAGTTAAGTAAATACAAAAAAAAAGCTTATCAATTTACCGAAATTCGCCCACAAACAAATAACGGAAGAATTATTCCCCAAGTTTAACACTCGAGCATCTACGCCTTCACTCTCTCTCTCTCTCTCTATCTCGCTCTCTCTCTCTCTCTCTTACACACACACACACACACACACACACACATACACACACATGAAAATATATATATATATATATATATATATATATATAAAGAGAGAGAGAGAGAGAGTGGAGAGAGATGGGCAGTGAGTAAAATACAGGGAAAATATGAATATTGATGTAAATGTTAATATAAACTATCAATCCTTTTAACTGTCTTCAGATGACAGCGTGGGTATATATATGTCGTGTGTGTAAGGAGAGAGGGGTGAATACAAGCGGAAGATGGATGGAGAGAGAGAGATGTATAGTAGGAAAGAAAAAAGAGAAACATTTATATATATAAAAGCGTGGGTGTATAAATACATAACAATTCAGTTTCTTTTACAACACCATTTTGGGAAGTGGCCACGAATTTTCATTTCAGCAAGCCTTTGTATGATTGGTGTGTGCAAAAGTTTACACACACACACACACACACACACACACACACACACACACACACACACACACACACACACACATATATATATATCCACCCGTGTATTGAATACTGCTGCCACATCTGGTCGGGTGCCCCTGCTATTCTCCTCGGTGTTCTTGACAAAATACAACGGAAAATCTGTAATGTGATCGATAACGACTTGGCTGACCGCCTGCAGTCACTCTCTCACCGGCGTGACGTGGCTTCCCTGTGCCTCTTCTACAAGTACTTTCACAGCTTCTGCTCCGATGAACTTCGATCACTGGTGTCGCCTAGGTAGGAATTTACACGAGATACTAGATTAGCAACTAGGTCCCACCCTTTTACAGTGAAACCGATGAAATGTAACCGCCATTTCTACTCTAATAGCTTCTTTTCTCGCACTTCCCGCCTGTGGAATTCCCTTCCGCATACTTGCTTCCCCGACGGCTACAACCTCCAGGAGCTTAAATGTAAGGTCAATAGACACCTCCTAACACACTAACTCGCACCCATTCTCTCAAGCACTCTTCCTATGTACCTCCTTACTCGTCTATCACCCTCCTTCTGACATTTCCTATGTAAAGTTACACGGACCGTCTCTGTGTCGACAGAAAGAGAATTTTGTTCATCCACAGTTTCTGTTAGAAGATCTGTGAGTAAAACTTTTTCGTGTTTTCTACGACATTCTTTTATGTGCCGTGTCTGTTTAGAACGTGGGTGATCATGGTCCTCTACATCTACCTGTCCCTTTTATCTCTGAATAAGTTTTGTCTTTTTGTTATTTCTTCCAAACCATTCTTAAACCATTCATTTACTCAATTTCATCAAGCATCGCACCTTTCCTCTGTCCTTCTTTCCCTAAAAACTATCGCCCGGTTCACACTCCACCCATGTCTATTGAACAGGTGTAGAGGCTCATCCCTTGTTCCCTGTTTAGGATGTCGTTTCCGGCTTTCTCTTTTCCAATCTATTCACTCTTACGTAGCCCCCTGCACATCAATGGCGTTACCGCCTTGCTCGGGGTGATATGATTAAAAAAAAAATGCGTGTCAGGTTTTCTAAGCCCTCCTTCCTCATTACGTGTACCAGAAATTGTTATTGTCCCTTCCTGATGTCACGTATAAGTTTCCTTTGTTTGTCTTTATTTTCTCCAAAATCTCGTCGTTGCTCACGTGTTCGGTTCATGGTATCCCCAGCATCCTTCTGTAGAACCACATTCTGTTGCTTCAAGTCTCTTCTTCATCCTTGAGAGGATTTTCTAGATATCACGTGACAGTTCAGTACTTGTTTCTTTGTTTTTAACATAATTTTTCTGTGTCTTTATACTCTGTTTAGCTTTCGGAATGCTATTCCGATATATCTTCGGATCTCACTGTCAAACATTACGTCCTCGATTAGAACACCTACCAGAACTTATATAATTAGGTTTATATATATATATATATATATATATATATATATATATATATATATATATGAAGATTAACGAAACTGGTTATAGACAAACCGACAATTTGCAATTATTTGTTTGAATATTATTTTTGATCGATACTATATTCATGAAGATATTCTGTTTTATAATCAAACAGTATTATATATTTATTTATACCGGTCTGATTACTTACGATATATTTTTGTTACGAAAACGTGTGTCATTCGGCAGGATTCGAACCTGCTACCCCTATCCACATAGGGAGAGCCACTAATTGATCTGGCGCGTCTTAGACTTCTCGACCATGAATGGCCTTCAGTATAAACGAAATTAAATCAAGCCTATATAACACAATTTTCAATTCATCGCAATAATCATATCTGCACTGATATGTATCGTAAACATGTTATGGAAATTAACGAAGATTAATATCGTTTCTTATGTCTTTGTCTATGAGTGAATCAAATTTGATTAAAATCGGACCACTCCTTCTATAACCCGATTTTTCTAATTATTGATTTTCAATATTTATCGGGGGTACCTCGAGACAAAACCTAGCTAAGAACACTCGCAGACGCTTATAGTACAACTGTGTAAATTTACAAGAAAATCGGTTCAGCCGCTTCGAAGTCTATAAATAACGGACACACACACACATACACACGCACACAGACAAAGTTCCATTTATAAATAAGTGTATATATATATATATATATATATATATATATATATAGAGAGAGAGAGAGAGAGAGAAGGGGACACTGAGAGTCGATAGACTGTTTCATTCTAGACCTAATCTTCATGCCTTTATTTTATCATATACTTTATATGTATCATATATATATATTTATACTTTATTTTATCCCATATATATATATATATACTTTAGAACATGTACAAACTACAATCTGCTACAAAATTATATATTTTGTTTCGACATTGAACGAACAATGTCTTCTCAGGTAGATAATAATGATGGTAGTAAACTTTATTTTTCATTAGAATATTTAAGAAAACTCACTTCCTTTTATTTTTGGAAAAACTTTTCGTACGAGGTAACGAGAAAGCAAATAAAAAAAATCCAAAAACGGGAAAGAAAGAGGAAGAGAAGACACAGAGGAAATCAAAATCGGAAAGGAAGGCATGAACGAAAGAACGAAACGAGAGGAAAGAGCCAATGAAAACGGCTCCGAGAGAAATAGGCTCCAAATTTAGGTAGGAAATAATTTTTTTTTTAATCATATCACCCCAAGCAAGGCGGTAATGCCACTGAAGCGCAGGAGGCTACATAAGAATGAAAAGATTGCAAAAGAGAAAGCCGGGAACCACATCCTAAACAGGGAACAAGGGATGAGCCTCTTCACCTGTTCAATAGACGTGGGTGGAGTTTGAACCGGGCGACAGTTTAGTCTATCTACTCCAATTGAGGAAAAAAAATGAAAGAAAAGAGTGAAAAGTTGGGAAAAGAGAAAGCCGGAAACCACATCCTAAACAGGGAACAATAGATACTGATATCGGTCACACGACGTCTGGGCTTATCAAAGAGGTTAAAAATGAGAAAATGCATAAAGGAAAGGGAGTGGTGGTGGAGACAACAGAAGCGGCAAAAATACAAATTTCAAACTTTGGCCAGAAATGAATTGCAGATAGATACATTTGTTCGTTACGTAGTATAAAACTAAATCATTTGACATTGGTTTTTTTCAATTATGAAATCACATACACAAACATAGGAATTATTCAAAAAGCGGGTATCTGAAAACTTTTATATATATATTATTCGTTAAACTACCCGAGTAAAACCGAGCTAAACTGCTAGTATATATATATATAGATTCATCATATATGTTTTTATTCATATTATTCCTTAAACTATCCGAGTGAAACAGGGCTAAACTGCTAGTATATATATATATATATATACATATATATATAAACTGCTAGTATATATATATATATATATATATATATATATATATATATATATACTAGCAGTTTAGCCCGGTTTCACTCGGGTAGTTTAAGGAATAATATGAATAAAAACATATATGGTGAATTTACATAGCAAATACTTATACACCGTCCACCCTAGTCACTGTTATATATATAGATAACAATGTAGAATGTCTCTATTGGATTAGGGTGGGAGGGGTAGGGGCAACATATATAGAGATAGATAATATAAAGTGGGGTGATTGATTCTGTATTATAATCAATACATAAAATGATCCCTCACTTTGTGGAGTGATAATATGTATTTTTCTAACCCTACTTTTGGCTTTCTGAAAAATATCAAGGTGTCGTTAGCGTTCTAAAATTTTGATCTACATCTGGGCGCAACTTCCGTCGAGCTAGACCGCAAAATGCAGACGCTAAGTCGAATCTATCAAAGAAACAAATACTTACATAAAGTCCGCCCTCGTCATATATATATATATATATATATATATATATATATATATATATGACTTAAGATCTTATCTTGGTATCTACGTTGCACTATTTACTCCTGCTTCGATTATAAAGCTGCTGCTTCAAAGTCAAAAATGGTAGCTGACAAATGGTAGCTAAAAGTAAACTTCTCTGCTTCAGTCATTTGAAAGATTACTTTTTACCTTCCCTCTGCATGGCTGATGCTAACCTCCCAGAAATGACTCGTTACTGCTAACGTTCACAACTGACATGAATCCATTGCTAGGGCAACTGCTAAGAAAATTGATACACTGCATCCATTGAAAAAAATTTTCTCTCTAGAATCTATCATAGACATCTAAATTCTATCATTTACCCATGATTAAATTATTGCTGTCATATATGATCCGATGTCGTTGATATTTACTTTGAGTTCCGTGATAAAGAAGAATCAGCAATATTATCAGTCTTCATCTGACAGTTCGGCTTCAGTTAATTAACCACTGCCCTAAGGTTGCCTCTCCATGTCTTTGCTGTAATGGTGGTGAAGAAAGAACTAGAGTCAAGTGGTTAAGAGATGAGTATTGACATTGTATTTAAATTCCTGGAGGTCGTAGCCGTCAGGAAAGCAAGATTATGGAAGCGAGTTCCACAGGCTGGAAATGCGAGAAAAGAAGCCGCAGGAATAAAATTACGTCTGCTTTTGGTTGTTCTAACTGTGAATGGGTGAAACCCAGTTGCCAGTCTAGTTGCACGAGTAAACACCTGTTTCAGAGGCACCAGTGACTTAAGTTCATTGGAGCAGAAGCCGTGAAAATATTTATAGAACAGAAAAAGGGAAGCCGCATCCCGTCGGTGGTAAAAAGGCTGGAGTCGAGACACCAAGTCGGTACCTATCACATTACTGATTCTCCTTTGGAGCCTGTCAATAACACTGAGATGAACAACAGGGGCGCCTGACCATATATGACAACAGTACTCCATGCACGGACGAATGGTTGATTTGCAATATGGATTCAAGCGGGAAAAACATCCCAGCCCGACACAGTGACCCAACCTTCCTAGCAGTGGATTTAACTATTGACTCAGTGTAGTGGTTCCACTTGAGATTGGAAAAGAGAGTAAGGCCGAGGAGGCGCAGATTATTGCTTTCGGGGAGACTCGCTCGGTTCATGCTTTTGGGAAGCAGGAGTGGTCATCTGTGATGATTGACTGTCTAAGACGCATTGCAATTTACAAGCCATAAATGACAGACAGCAGCTTGGTCTTAGACGCATTGAAATTCACAAGCCAAATTCTTTCTTTTCGCTTCTGATAGTTTCGAAATTTTTGGTTCCGATGGTAATGGAATATTGCAAGTTGGTATGGATTTTGCTTGTTTTTCAAATGACTTATGCTCAAGTTCGGTGCTTGCAGTGTTCTTTGGTCCTTGTCTCTTTGAATAGAGCACTTCGTGCTCTTTTCCCTCAAGTGAGATTGTGGTGATACCGAGTAAAAGCGATGGACCGGGTGTTTGCGCTTTCACGACCAAAAAGCAAATGACCAAAAGTCATCGCTGCGCCGCCGGCTCCGCGCAGATCTTCCGGTTGAAAACTAAAAATTAATTAAATATTATATTTCCAGTTCGTGAGCCTACGCGAATTTTATTTATTCCCAAATGAGCTGCTGTGATCCAAAAAGAAGATATAAAAAGCGGATACAGAAAGCTTCGACAGGCAGACCGACTCGAGGAGAAGAGAGTAATTAATATCCCCTTGACCTAAGTCAAGTGGCTTACTACGCTCGCCTCCCTTACCTCTTTCCTTCTTTCCTGCCTCAAAAACTACTTACTGACCTAAGGAGCGAATACATCAAAGACATTCCTTACTTACAACGCTCCCAAAATCCTAAGCATTAATTCTCATTTCAGCATTTTATTGCCATGAACATTTGAACGTCCGTTGGACCTATACTTCATGTATTAGTTCAATTGTAAAAACATTAATTGATATGTGTATATATAAAATGATATTTTTCTACTCAAATTGCCTTTCTTGATTTATAATCATTTTATGACTTATAGTGGGCTATCTACAACGAGGCCAAATTCCCTCAACCTTCAACAGTATACAACTACCCTTCACTAGAACGGACTCTCCACTGCTAACAATAGTAAAGAATAGATAAGCAACCCACTATAAAGTGGAAAAGAATGGATAACCCTCTATAATTTTCGGAAATTATTTGTTGGCTTTTTCTGTTTTTTTTTTTTGTTTTTTTTTGATTATGTGTGCAACTGTAGCTGATTTTACTGTGTTTCTATTGAATATATTGTGTACAGTTTCTTGATAAGTTTCTGTGTGTTAATTTAATGAATATTTATTTTTGGTTTTATGTTTTTGTTTAATGTCTTTGTTTTATGTTTTATTTTTTATCCTTTTGTTTTATGTTTTATGTTTTATGTTTTTGTTTTATGTTTTGTCTTTCTTAAATGATGAATTAAACCATACTAGCATCATAGCCCGGCGTTACCCGTGAAATTCAGAACATTTTAATAGTAAGACTCGGTTATATAAAGAAATAAGTATATAAAAAATTGTTGTTTAAAAATTGTTAAAAACTTCCATTAAAAAAAATATTTTCTATTGTTTTGCGTAAACGTGATCTGATGTTTTGTGTGACTTTGTAAACAATATTGCGTTTGTTTTTGTTTCAAAATTACAGGGGGAAATATTTACATTTTTGTTGACTAAATAAATTTAACATAAAAATAAAAATTATTTATTTTGATTTACTGAAATTAGAAATATAAAACTATTACGTTCTCAGTTCAGACATTTTCGAAGAATATTTAAAAATGTAGAAATATAAAACTATTACGCTCTCAGTTCACAAATTTTCAAAGAATATTTAAAAATGTAGAAATAAAAAAACTATTATGCTCTCAGTTCACAAACTTTCGAAGAATATTTAAAAATGTCGACATTTAATTTTAGAAGAAAAAAATAAATATAAAGGCTCATTTTCTTTTTTAATAAAAAAATATTTTAGTCTCCTTTGACACTTGCAATTTGATTTTTGTGACGTAATTCAGCAACCATCTTAGATCTTAGATGTTTTACGGAGCAAATGTAAACAATCGGCTCAATTGGCCAAAAAGTGCGAAAGGGAAAATTGCTGAAATTAAACTCAAAAAGTATGTGTCGACCTGGCTTCCCTGTAGATATGTGTCTCTAGAAAGTTTGAATGGCGTAGTTTAAAAAATGTAGGCGTGCATAGGGAACAGTCACACACAAACTCACAGATTGCCTTTTATATAGAGACATGATTTTCCTTTTCCTGTTAGATTTTTGTATTCTGTGGTGTGTACGTGAATTTGATCGAAAATTCACTATCTTGTAGGACTGTTTCATAATCTTTTGGGGCTTCGTTGAAGATGGTTTCATTAGAAAAATTATCAGATAATTTGCAGTTAATTGGTCTTGAGATCCGCTTGATTATTGTTGGCGGGTGGTTGGAAGATATACGCATGTAAAGTGGTTTGACCTTGGCTTTTTACAGCTGGTATGTACCTTTGCTCAAGTTTAAGTGTCAGACATATAAAATCGACTTCATTTAGTTTTGCATATATATATATATATATATATATATATATATATATATATATATATATATATATATATATATATAGGAAAGGTGAACTGAGTTTAGCAAAATGCCAAACGAGGGAAAATTAATTCTCTAAAGATTACACATTACAGGAACTATGTAGATTAAATATCGCCACCCAATTTCATTTTGTTATTATTTTTAAATAAACAGCAACCTTTTTTTTCTCTGCTTTCAATGTAAATATTCAATCCAGAACTTAAGTACCAATGGCCGGATTTTTGAAGACTTACGCATGCGTACAAATCGGCGCAGCTTTTGTAACTGATTGAAATGTGAAAAAAAATGTTTTCTAATGTTACTAAAGCTAACTTTGCTCAATGTAAGGGAAAATGTCGTTAAAACTTTTGATAACAGGTTTTATTTCACTGAATAAAAAGAACAAGAATTTCTTTCATAGTAATTCCTGTTGCTTTTTTGTAATTGTATTATTTTTGTAATGGGTATCTATAAATATAAAAGGCAATCTGTGACTCTGTGTGTGACTGTTCCCTATGCACGCCTACATTTTTTAAACTACGCCATTAAAACTTTCTAGGGACACATATCTACAGGGAAGCCAGGTCGACATATACTTTTTGAGTTTAAGTTCAGCAATTTTCCCTTTCTCAATTTTTGGCCAATGGACACGATTGTTAACATTTGCTCCATAAAACATCTAAGATCTAAGATGGTTGCTGAATTACGTCACAAAAATCAAATCACACATATCAAACGCGACTAAAATATTTTTTATTAAAAAAAAATGAGCCTTGATATTTAATTTTTATTCTGACGTTTTACGTCACAGAAATCAAATCACACGTGTCAAACGCGACTAAAATATTTTTTATTAAAAGAAAATAAGCCTTTATATTTAATCTTTATTCCGACGTTTTAAAAATTCATTTGGTCAACAAAAAAATGTGAATATTTTTCCCCGTAATTTTGAAACAAAAGAAATATTTTTTTTTAAAAAAGTGTTTTTTCAAACAAACAAAAAATTGTAAAATAAAAAGTGGCATCTTCTATTACTAAAATGTTCTGAGTTGCCCGGGCAACGCCGGGTTATGATGCTAGTTTTATATAAAGCTTTGTTCACCAATATTAATTTTTATTCTTTTTTTCTTTCATCTTAAATTTGTGCTATTAGTTATACTTAATAAGAATATTCCTGCCAAATCACTTTCTTTACGCTGCTTATTGAACAGGAGTAGAGGTTCATTCTTTGTTTCCTGTTTAGGGCTGTGTTTCTACTTCCTTCTCAAGTCTTCAAATGCTCTTTCACTGTCAGTAACACCATGCGTCTTAGTGGATATGTGGGGATTTGTTGCAAGTTTAATTTAGATTAATTTCTCTTTTGGATTTTTACATGGCACAAGGCCATTTCCCAAAGGAACTTCCTAACTAAATCCTTACATACCACCATTATTTTATAAGCGTTGAAAATCATTCATTGAACAAGCAAATGGAAAGTATAATGAATTTAACAAAGCATCAATTTGCACTATAAAGTGTATTTAACAAATATTAACAAGAAATACATAAATTACATAGACGTTGAAATTGTTTGTATGAAAGTGTCTTCCATGGTTTGTATGAAAATGTTGTGTTAGAGCCCTTGACGTAAGTTAAAATGTTCATTGTGGCCGTAAGATTTGACAGTGTGACAAGAAATATTATTATTAAAAAGAAGTGTTCAAATCTGAGAGTTCATGAATAACGTTCATTTTTGTAACTGTACAGAAGAATGAATTTATATGAGAGAGTGAGTTGGACTTAAAGCTCGTATATTTCTACATGATGTGTGCCTAAGAAATTCTGGTGCCAACTGACGAAAAATACGCGGCCAATCGTATATATAGGTGTTGAAACATCCTTACGATTTGACGGTAAAAATGTGGGTCACTTACATTGATTCTGATTGGCTAGCTGAAACCAATCAGCAAACAGCTTACATTTATTCAAATATAAAATGGTTACATACAAGATTTAATACATACAATTGCGTGATTGCGTAAGTGTTTGTGTTTTAACAGGTTTGTGTGTGCGTGATTCCACATGTGAGTGCATGTGTCACAGTATTATCGTCTTCGTTTGGTGCGAAATGATTAAAAAATACTAATATTTTGAATATTATAAATGCCTAAAATATTTTCAACCGTTACTAGTATTTTTTTCATCTTATTTTCAGTTGCTTTTTATTGCAAGTAGTCAATGGCCTCCTACAGAATGTAGTAGTGGAGAGTGACAAAAAAGGAATACAAATAAACTTTAAGAAAACTGAATGCATGGTCATCAGAAAAAGGTGTAACCCAAAATGCCAAATACAGGTGGGGGATACCAGAATCAAGCAAGTACAAAAATTTAAATACCTAGGAAGTGTTTTAACAGGAGATGGAAAGTGAAACACAGAGATCCGAAGGCGAATTGGCATGGCAAAGGACGCGTTCCAGAAGCCGAGTAATGTACTAATACACAGGAAAATTTCACTAGAAACAAAGAAAAGAGTGCTGGATTGCTATGTGATGTCAGTTCTTCAATACGGCAGTGAATGCTGGACAATATCATCGAAAATGAGGACAAAACTGGAAGCAGCGGAAATGTGGTTCTACAGAAGGATGCTGCGGATATCGTGGACTGAGCATGCAAGCAACAATGAGGTGTTGGAAAGAATGGCAACAAAAAGGAAATTAATACTGAGCATCAGGAAGAGACAACTGAAGTTCCTGGGACACGCAATGAGGAAGGAGAGTCTGGAGAACCTGATACTGACTGGCCAGATAGAAGGAAAGAGAGACAGAGGAAGGCAGCAGATAACATATTTGCAGGGCCTGATCAGGTGGATGACGGAACGGGGGTTGCCAGGAGTAACAGGAGCAAACATACTAAGAACCACAAGGGATAGAGAGACGTGGAGAACCATGATCACCTACGTCCTGAAGGGACAGGGCACATAGAAGAAGAAGAAGACACATTACAATTAGTAGTAATGTTATTTTGCCTTTTCAATAGTTAAAACATTGTCAACTGGTGTTAATATCCGACTAGTGTTTCTTTCATGTTTTTTCATTGACTTTTCATTGCAAGGACTTAACATAATATTACGACCTTGATATGACGATAAACTACATCCGGGTTCTGGGTATGACGATAAACTGCATCCGGCAGCAAAGCCTCTTTTTGGGATTTTTTTAGAAGTGTGGAACCACCTCTTAATTGCTGTTGACAATCTTGACAACCTTGGTTGTCAAGATTGCCAACAGCAATTAAGAGGTGGTAGTACCTGTTATGGTCCGAGATATGGGCAAAAAGCTACCGCTAACACTGGGGTCAAACACTATGAGAGTATCATTCAACCATAGCAGTGATTGAATATATTCTTAAGTCCGACATTGAATGAATCTAAGCAGGTTTCAAGCTTCACTACTAATTCAGTCCTCAACTTAATTTTAAACAGTTTCCAGATTTAGATAGGACACCTCCTTAGCTACAGAATGAAAAACTTAGTTGAATTTTGGTTCAGTAGAAAAAAAGTTGCATCCAAATATTCGATGTCCGAAAATGGAAACTAAGTATATAAGTACATAAGTGAGTGAACGACTAACGCTTTTAATAATAAAACTTATCCTTTATAACTTTTTCTGTTTAATATTTTTGAATGCGGTTTTCGACAAGTAAATTCTGATGGTATCATTGTTGTCAGTCGACATTTGCCTATCATTTATTTTATATCAGAATTGATTATAAGAATTAATTATAAATAATCAATTTTTTATTGTTTTTTTTAATCAAATTTAAACTTTTTTCTTTTTAATATTTTTGAATGCGGTTTTCGACAAGTAAATTCTGATGGTATCATTGTTGTCAGTCGACATTTGCCTATCATTTATTTTATATCAGAATTGATTATAAGAATTAATTATAAATAATCAATTTTTTATTGTTTTTTTAATCAAATTTAAACTTTTTTCTTTTTAATATTTTTGAATGCGGTTTTCGACAAGTAAATTCTGATGGTATCATTGTTGTCAGTCGACATTTGCCTATCATTTATTTTATATCAGAATTGATTATAAGAATTAATTATAAATAATCAATTTTTTATTGTTTTTTTTAATCAAATTTAAACTTTTTTCTTTTTAATATTTTTGAATGCGGTTTTCGACAAGTAAATTCTGATGGTATCATTGTTGTCAGTCGACATTTGCCTATCATTTATTTTATATCAGAATTGATTATAAGAATTAATTATAAATAATCAATTTTTTATTGTTTTTTTTAATCAAATTTAAACTTTTCTTTTTAATATTTTTGAATGCGGTTTTCGACAAGTAAATTCTGATGGTATCATTGTTGTCAGTCGACATTTGCCTATCATTTATTTTATATCAGAATTGATTATAAGAATTAATTATAAATAATCAATTTTTTATTGTTTTTTTTAATCAAATTTAAACTTTTTTCTTTTTAATATTTTTGAATGCGGTTTTCGACAAGTAAATTCTGATGGTATCATTGTTGTCAGTCGACATTTGCCTATCATTTATTTTATATCAGAATTGATTATAAGAATTAATTATAAATAATCAATTTTTTATTGTTTTTTTTTTAAATCAAATTTAAACTTTTTTCTTTTTAATATTTTTGAATGCGGTTTTCAGTATTAAATTTATATTCAATTAATAGCAATGCCTGGAAAAATCATAGATTACATGGAAAAATGCACTGATGAAAAGTAATATTCTTAACATTATATTAAACTTGGAAAAGAACAGGACAAGTCATTAAACCTGGAAAAGAACAGGACAAGTCATTAAACCTGGAAAAGAACAGGACAAGTTTTCAATCCTGGAAAAATTAAAGCACAAGATATTCTCATGGAGTAAAAAAACGAAATTTCTTGCTTAAAATATTGCAGCTAAAAATAAAATTTGAATGCAGAACAAGGTTTAAGAGAAATAACAAAAAGACAAAATGTATTCTTCTTCTATGTGCCCTGTCCTTTCAGGCCGTAGGAAATCATGGCTTTCCACATCTCCCTATCCCTGGTGGCTCTTAGCAGGCTTTCTCCTGTTACATAGGCATAACTTCTAGGGTCCTCAAAATATTCTCGATGTACAAGTAGAACAGATTCGGTGAAAAGACACATCCTTGTCTTACGCCCCTTTCTATCTTTGTATATCTGCTGAATTCGTTACCTGTCCGTATACAAGCGGTTTGGTGCCAGTAAAGATTCTTGATTACTCTTAAGTCTTTCCCAAATATGTCAAGGCAGCCAAGCATCTCCATCAATTCTTTATGGCTTATTTTATCAAAATGTATTAAAAGATACAAAGAACAAGAAATTGTGGAGATGTCTTGAGGGGTCACGGTACGTAAAGAAGAATGAAATGAAGCTATCAGGGAAGTAAGAAATCGGGAGTTACACAGGTAAGAAGTGCGTGAGAAGAAACTGTTAGAGTAGAAGTGGCGGCTGCATCTCGCTAGTTCAAAAGTCAAATGTTAAAATGGTGCGACCGTGTTTGTCGATCTAGTAGCAAACATGAATTCATGTAGTCGAGGCACCAGGGAAAAATCTTAACAGAACTGTTGTCATAAAAATATTTGTAGAAAAGACAGAGAGCAGCCATTTAAAATCATGGGAGAAAGTGACTTATGTCGGGATACCTGGCAAGGTTCGATTACATTACAGTTTATTCTTTGGGTTTTATCAAGAATTTCAAAATGTATAGCAGGAGCACCCGACCAGATATTGCAACGGTATTCAATGCACGGACGAATGGTAGATTTATAAATGTGCAAAATGAATTCTAACGAGAAGCTCGAGATGAATAGCAGGAGCACCCGACCAGATATGGCAACAGTATTCAATACACGGACGAATGGTAGATTTATTAATATCCAAGATGGATTGTGATGAAAAAAATTTTTGCCACGATACAGTGAATCAACTTTGCTAGCAACAGACAAGTTTGAGTCTGAGTTTGAGTTTTGTTTAACGGCATATCAACACCTCTGTGGGTTATTTAATGCCAAAAAGGCAGACTTTTAAGATAATTTTTTAATGTTTAGTTATAGTGATAACGTTCATTTTGTCAGATTTTGATGAAAAAATGTTTTTACTATTTTTCTTTTGTTTATTTTAGAAAACTGAAGATGACTTCCAGTTTTGTATTCAAAAATATATTGCTGGTAATAACGTTTTTCCTTCAAAAACATTGTTGGTAATATTTTTCCTTCAAAAATGTATATTTTCTTATAATAGTCTATTCTTATGTATACATTTCTATAAAAGTGTATTTTTATACTTTCATAGTGTTTTGACTCCAGTTTGGGGGTTAACTATTTGCCCATAGCTGGGACCCTAACAGGTGCTACCACTACGGGTCAGGGTAGACCTGGGAACAATAGCAATTAAGAGGTGGTTCCATGCTCCTCACAACCTCACAATCAGAGGCCTTGCTGCTTGATTTAGTTTACTTTCATACATAGGACCATGTTATAGACGAAACAACTGATTCGATATTATTGCTCTTCATAATGTCAGTGGGAAACGTAAGACCAAGAAGACGTAGAATGTTGTTCCCCTGAAGGTTAGCATCAGCCATAATGATGGCAGGCAGAGAAGATTATCTGTGGGGTTTAAATGAAAGCAGTTTTGTTTAGGGACGTTAAAAATTTACAAACCATTTCTGCCGGATGAAGTTTATCGTCATACCCAGGACCTATGCTGTTATGAATTTTTATAAAAAAAATTAGCAAAACAAATATTGAAATATTTTCTCAAACAGAAAATATTTCAGTATTCATCTATACTTCTGAGATGAGATAGTATGAGAAGGAAGAAGCGTGCAATGGCCAAAACATCTATCTAAACTTATTTATAAATGGAACTGTGTGCGTGTGTGTGTGTGTGTGTGTGTGTGTGTGTGTCCGTTAACTATAGACTCCGAAACGGCTGAACCAATTTTCTTGAAAATTTACACAGTCGTACCATAAGCATCTGTGAGTGTTCTAAGCTAGGTTTTGTGTCGCGGTACCCCCGATAAATATCGAAAATCGAAAAGATCGGGTTATAGAAGGAGTGGTTCGATTTTAATCAAACTTGATACACTCATAGACAAAGACATAAGAAACGATTTTCAGAAGTTTCAAGGGTCCAGTTCTTACAATAGTGCAGAATATCGATAATATATATATATATATATATATATATATATATAAGGCAAGATGTTTGTGTGTGTGTCTGTTTATCTGCCTATATGTTTGTATTTTTTTTCAGCCCTTTTATTTTAGTTTTTGCTTCGGGTTTGGCTCTAATAGGTATAATTGTAGTTCTTAGTCTCAGCCATCATACCATTTACTCAGAGGACTTATTTAGCCTCCAAAATTCAGTTTACGACGAAAAAACTTATTTGATGTCGATAGCAGGAAATCAAAATTTGACTTACATCCATTCATTTTTCTTTCAGTCTACGGTTTCGCTTTAACTGAAAACGACTATTGCTTTTTAGTCTTTTGTGCCCACATCCAAAGAGTCTGAGCTCCAGAACCATGGATTAGTTTTAAAGCTTTCATTACACTCGAGCAACTGCTCGTCGTAAATAAAGATGAGGACAGCAGTACGAATGATATAAATAGTGTAGACAATATTTCCTTTTGTATTAATAACGATATGTTTTTCCTAAGAATCCGAAAGATACAGTCGAAATTTCTGTGACGTATAATGAGAAAACAAGGCTTGGAGAATTTGATACACGCGTGGTATATTGAAGACAAGAAGAGTAGAAAGAAACATATAATATCAGAACCGTTTTTGGCAGCTATAGTAAAGAGAAAAACATCACTTAGAGATAGAAAGGATAGGAATCTGTGAAAGGAATTGGTTACCCATGACACAAGAAAAGATATGTTTCTAAAATCTGTGAAATGCTTTCATGTTTGGAAATTTTGTTTGTTTTTTCTTTTCGATTTTTACTAATTTCAATGTAAATATTTTTAAACCTGACTTTTCCACCAATTTTAGGTGCTGTCTAACGCACAGCCGACTCGATGCTTCTAATTATGTCATTCCTCGGGCCTGTTTACCCAGACACGATATCTATCGGCACCGTAAATATTTACCCAGAACAAATTTTTCTTATCTCCACCCTTATTGTAACTAAAACCGAATATTGTGAATTTTACATTCACACATTACGCCCAAAAACATCGCTTCAGAAAATGCCTAACTCTTGCTACAAGCTTTGCAATTGTCAGCTCGGTCTTTGCAAGTTTTTCAACCGATCTGATGAGGAATGACGACATCTTATCTATAGCTGCATCCGCTGCTGGGAAGGTTGGGTCTCTGTGTCGGACCAGAAAGTTTTTTTTCCGTCAGAATCCATTTTGCACATTTATAAATCTACCATTCGTCCGTGCATTAAATACCGTTGCCATATCTGGTCGAGTGCTCCTGCTATTCATCTCGAGGTTCTCGTCAGAATCCATTTTGCACATCTATAAATCTACCATTCGTCCCTGCATAGAATATTGTTGCCATATCTGGTTGGGTACTCATGCTATTCATCTCGAGGTTCTCGTTAGAATTCATTTTGCATATTTATAAATCTACCATTCGTCCGTGCATTAAATACTGTTGCTATATCTGGTCGGGTGCTCCTGCTGTTCATCTCGAGCTTCTCGTTAGAATTCATTTTGCACATTTATAAATCTACCATTCGTCCCTGCATTGAATATTGTTGCCATATCTGGTTGGGTGCTCATGCTATTCATTTCGAGCTTCTCCTTAGAATCAATCTTGCACATGTAAAATCTACCATTCGTCGGTGCATTAAATATTGTTGCCATATCTGGTCGGGTGCTCATGCTATTTATCTCGAGCTTCTCATGAGAATCCATTTTGTACATTTATAAATCTACCATTCGTCCGTGCATTAAATACCGTTGCCATATCTGGTCGGGTGCTCTTGCTATTCATCTCGAGGTTCTCGTTAGAATCCGTTTTGCACATTTATAAATCTACCATTCGTCCCTGCATTGAATATTGTTGCCATATCTGGTCGGGTACTCCTGATATTCATCTCGAGGTTCTCGTTAGAATTCATTTTGCATCGACCATTCGTCCGTGCATTAAATACCGTTGCCATATCTGGTCGGGTGCTCTTGCTATTCATTTCGAGCTTCTCGTTAGAATCCGTTTTGCACATTTATAAATCTACCATTCGTCCCTGCATTGAATATTGTTGCCATATCTGGTTGGGTGCTCATGCTATTCATCTCGAGCTTCTCATGAGAATCCATTTTGCACATTTATAAATCTACCATTCGTCCGTGCATTGAATATTGTTCTCATATCTGGTTGGGTGCTCATGCTATTCATTTCGAGCTTCTCGTTAGAATCCATTTTGCACATTTATAAATCTACCATTCGTCCCTGCATTGAATATTGTTGCCATATCTGGTTGGGTGCTCATGCTATTCATTTCGAGCTTCTCGTTAGAATCCAGTTTGCACATTTATAAATCTACCATTCGTCCCTGCATTGAATATTGTTGCCATATCTGGTTGGGTGCTCATGCTATTCATCTCGAGCTTCTCATGAGAATCCATTTTGCACATTTATAAATCTACCATTCGTCCGTGCATTGAATATTGTTCTCATATCTGGTTGGGTGCTCATGCTATTCATTTCGAGCTTCTCGTTAGAATCCATTTTGCACATTTATAAATCTACCATTCGTCCCTGCATTGAATATTGTTGCCATATCTGGTTGGGTGCTCATGCTATTCATTTCGAGCTTCTCGTTAGAATCCAGTTTGCACATTTATAAATCTGCCATTCGTCCCTGCATTAAATATTGTTGCCATATCTGGTCGGGTGCTCCTGCTATTCATCTCGAGGTTCTCGTTAGAATTCATTTTGCACATTTATAAATCTACCATTCGTCCGTGCATTAAATACTATTGCTATATCTGGTCGGGTGCTCCTGCTATTCATCTCGAGGTTCTCGTTAGAATTCATTTTGCACATTTATAAATCTACCATTCGTCCGCGCATTAAATACTGTTGCCATATCTGGTCGGGTGCTCCTGCTATTCATCTCGATCTTCTCGTCAGAATTCATTTTGCACATTTATAAATCTACCATTCGTCCGCGCATTAAATACTGTTGCCATATCTGGTCGGGTGCTCCTGCTATTCATCTCGAGGTTCTCGTTAGAATTCATTTTGCACATTTATAAATCTACCATTCGTCCGTGCATTAAATACTGTTGCCATATCTGGTTGGGTGCTCATGCTATTCATCTCGAGGTTCTCGTTAGAATTCATTTTGCACATTTATAAATCTACCATTCGTCCGTGCATTAAATACTGTTGCTATATCTGGTCGGGTGCTCCTGCTATTCATCTCGAGGTTCTCGTTAGAATTCATTTTGCACATTTATAAATCTACCATTCGTCCGCGCATTAAATACTGTTGCCATATCTGGTCGGGTGCTCCTGCTATTCATCTCGAGGTTCTCGTTAGAATTCATTTTGCACATTTATAAATCTACCATTCGTCCGCGCATTAAATACTGTTGCCATATCTGGTCGGGTGCTCATGCTATTCATATCGAGGTTCTCGTCAGAATCCATTTTGCACATTTATAAATCTGCCATTCGTCCGTGCATTAAATACCGTTGCCATATCTGGTCGGGTGCTCCTGCTATTCATCTCGAGCTTCTCATCAGAATCCATTTTGCACATTTATAAATCTACCATTCGTCCGTGCATTAAATACTGTTGCCATATCTGGTCGGGAGCTCCTGCTGTTCATCTCGAGGTTCTCGTCAGAATCCATTTTGTACATTTATAAATCTACCATTCGTCCGTGCATTAAATACTGTTGCTATATCTGGTCGGGAGCTCCTGCTATTCATCTCGAGGTTCTTGACAGATTTCAAAGAAATATCTGCAATGTAACTGATCCTGACTTTGCATCTCGTCTTCGGTCACTTTCTCAGCGACGTGACGTGGCTTCCCTTTATCTTTTCTACAAATATTTTCATGGCAACTGCTCTAGCGAGCTTTTTTCCATAGTGTCCCTAAGACGTGAATTTAAGCCTTCTACGGGATTGGCGTTTAGGTCCCACCCCTTTACCATTGAAATAGTTAAATATACCCCCTGAACCAGTTTTCTTGTCTCACTGTATCCCCACTACCTACTAGTGTCGGTCCCGCTTTGTTTGAGATGAAATGATTAAAAAATATATTTGCTAGAACTACCCAAACTTTATAGTCCAGACTCGACAAAGATCAAAAGCACTTATGCGGTCTTGTGATGAATTATTCTCTATCTCAAAAGTCTTACCCTACAAAAGAAACATTGCCAACCTTTCACAACAATATCGCTATTGCTATCATTCCTAAGTTTCACAAGTTCAAACCTTCACATCCAGAAACCGCCATGTCCTGTTCAAGGTGGCAAATTATTTCCGAAATAATACTTTCCTGAAAACGACAATATTGGTTTCATTTACTCCAAGGCCAACCGATAACTTTCTTAATCGTCCTTATAATATTCTCTTACTTCCCTCCCTAACAATGTCACTCAGTAAAACCCATACCTTGAATGGCTCTTGGGCCTTATACTGGGAGAATTAACAATAAAATAATATCAATTGCAACCTCTACACTTATGCACCCCGAATGAAGATTTTCATCTCTCTAAATAAAACAGGATCAAATATTGTCTCTTGATGTAAGCGATCATGGTTCTCCACAATTTCCTGTTATTTTTGCTCTTATTAATTTTTTTGTTGTTATCTAACCCTATTCCGACATCGATTTACTCAAATAGGTAAATTTAGTGATACATGCATACATATATTCTGTAATAGAAATTCCAACATGACTTTATACAACGACTGGTCACGCAGCCTGGTCTCCATTATTTATAAGCTTTTTTTACAGCAAGGCTTCTGATTAGGAGGTATTGAGAAGGGTGGGATCACCTGTTAATCGCTCTTGTTCGATACAAAAATACGGGTACAAACTTAAGTTTGAGTTGATATTGCTTAAAATCAAGTATCTAGTACAAATTACTTACAAAAATTGTCGTCAAATAGATCTGTTAGGGTCACTTCCCTTCTGCAACATTACTAGATTACAAGTATTTCTAGGAATAGCAAATTATTACCAAATCTACATACGTAATGTGCAGAGTTTGAGAGATCCATTGAACAATTTGCTTAAAATTGCTTAAAGTGAAACTGGACTAATTTTAAAAGATCATTTTACAAAATCAGCGAAGTACTAATGACAGACTTATCATCGGCGCACAACGACCCAAAGCATAAATCTGACAGATGCTTGCGACTATGGTATAGAAGAGGCAATTCATTTTTATAGTAAACATACCAGCAATAACTTTCAGTCAATCAGTTAAATACCATATGCGATACATGCTTGGGCGATCATGTCTCGAAATAGACATGACTGACTGGACCGAAGATTTTCTCACAGTATGTTGCCATTGCTTTCCCCCAGTAGACTGGTAGTCAACCAATGCTATAGAACCCAATCTGTCCTGCTATTTAACCCATAGCTGGATGGAGAAGAGACGGATTAATATTTTTCCCAAGGTGTTTGCACGAAAGTAAATGCAACAAATTCAACTTGCATTTGAACTCGGCTCTCCGATTTCTTATACCCACTGCACCATGTACACAGTAAAAAATTAAATGCCAGCAATGCAATTTTGACAAAACAAATATTGCCAGC
This sequence comes from Ascarosepion bandense, assembly GCA_037127315.1. Classification (NCBI taxonomy): domain Eukaryota; kingdom Metazoa; phylum Mollusca; class Cephalopoda; order Sepiida; family Sepiidae; genus Ascarosepion; species Ascarosepion bandense. The sequence goes on from JBBBDQ010000306.1 coordinate 609,913, forward strand.
AATTTAAAATAGGGTAAGAATTAGCTCGTAGATTTTAATACTTCCAAAACAAAGTTGCTCTCCTTTAACCATAGAGAAACTTTCCTGCCTACCATCAGAATGAACAATGATAGTCTCAAGAGCAACACACTGCACCTCATCGGCATCACTCTCTCAATCAGCCTCAAGTGGGACGACTACATCGAATCTATAGCTGCATCAACAGCTAGAAAGGCTGGGTCACTCTGTCAGATCAAAATGATCTCGTCAGAATCTATCTTGCACATTTATAAATCTACCATACGCCCGTGAATAATGTTGCCTTATCTAGTCGCCGGCTACTGCTATTCATTTCAAGGTTCTCGACAAAATCCCTAGGAGGATATGCAACATAGTTGATTCTGACTTGGCAGCTTACTTTTAGACACTTTCGCACAGATATAGTTCCCTCTGTCTTTTCTACAAATATTTTCACGGTTTCTACTCTAACGTTCTTCTTTCCTTGGTCTTCCGACCACATGAATTTACTCGTGCTACTTGAGTGGCAACTAGGTCCCACTATTTACATAATTGTAAAAAGATTAATTAGAAAAGAGTGAGGAGTACAAACTAGTTAGAAAGGAACAATAGAAAGCTGAGAAAGCAGGTGCGATGACAGATACATAGGTGGAGAGAAAGGGAAGGTTATACGGGGGTGGGGAGAGAGCTAGAGTCCGGTGGTTAGTAGATGAGTATTGACTTTGCATTTAAATTTCTGGAGATTGTAGCCGTCAGGAAAGCAAGAATATGAGAGCGAGTTCCACAAGCGTGAAGTGCGAGAGAAGAAGCTGCAGGAGTAGAATTGTCGTCTGCATTTGGCTAACCTAACTGTGAATGGGTGGGACCCAGTTGCCATTCTGGTTGCACGAGTAAACACCTGTTGAGAAGGCACCAGTGACTTAAGTTCGTCTGAGCAGAAGCCATGAAAGTACTTATAGAACAGACAAAGGGAGGCCACATTTCGACGATGGGGAAGTGGCTGCAGTCGAGCCGCCAGATCAGTACCTATCACATTACAGACTCTCCTTTGGAGCCTGCCAAGAACACTGAGGAGAACGGCAGGGGCACCTGACCATAAATGGCAGCAGTACTCCATGCGCGGACGGACCAGATCGGGTCTGTATTGGTATGAATTCTTCCGGTGGAGTGTGCTTATTATTGTGTGACTCTTGGCTAGGGTGTAATTTTTTCATTGACTCTGGTTTTAGTCTGTCTATGGAATTTTTTCCATTTTTCACATCTGTGAAAATGTTTCTATCCTTTTGATGTCTTGATAAAGAACCTGGTAACATGGGAGTAAATGCTTTTTCATCGTATCATCGCGAACAGGCTATCAAAAAGTGTTTGGAGTATGTAGATGTGTCTCGATGTTGACTGCGTGGGAGTAAAATAATTTGGACAATCACGTTTTTAGATACTGCACAATGATACATGTAGGGTGTACGTCATTTTTGCTGTCGAATTGTTTGCTAATGTATGGATACTGGTCAACTAGTACCAATTATCTCCACCAACATTCTCGGCCGCTATAGTTACACTTTTCTTTTTCTTTTTTTTTTTTTTAGCTATACCAGTGTGACAGCTCTCGTCATTACAGGTGCCTATTCGCTGCCGTTCGTAATAAATATAAGCGAGTATTTGAAGGAGCAAAACCTCTGTTTGTTGAGAGAATCAGATACCTCATAGCGTCTAACAATTTTGGCTGTCGTGATTACTGGCAGCTCTGTAATAGTGCATTTAAAAGTGCAAAACCTATATTTCCCCACCCTCAATCAATTTGAAGTATTAACATCCTCTGGTGATGTTATAGCTTGTTAAGGCCAGAAAGAAAGTCATGAAAAGAAGCTATATTGAACCAGTGTATTGGAATAACAGAACATATATACAAAATGTGTTATTAATCATCAGATAGAAGTGTCCGTCTGAACTGTCAAGTTACACTGCGCCTCGATTGCCTCTCTGGAAGTTTCGTAGGTTAGTATTTATGAAGGAGGAAGACTTCATTCCAATGTAGATAGGGTACCATAAAAGGTGATAAAGCTGAATGCTTTGCCCACGAATTCCCCTCTAATTCTACACTTGACTTATCTGGAGTATCCCTGTCTAACATTCCACTTAGAACTAAGTCTCTGTTGTGTGATATGCATATCACCCTTTCCATGATTTCTGATATAATCTCTAACCTAGATCCCAACAAAGCCTGTAGACCCGATGGAATCCCTATAATAGCCATTAAGAAGTGTACTCCAGAACTGGCTCCTGTTCTCTCTAAAGTCTATAATAAAGGTCTCGTTGCCTTCTGCTTTCTGGCCTGCTGGATTTCATCATCTGTTGTTTCAGTTTTTAAGAACTCTGGTGAGCCGTTCAACCTTTTCAAATCTCGGCCTATTAGCTTTCTACCACTTTTGAGAAACTCCTAGAGACCCTAATCATCTCTGATTGCAGGGTCTTTTCTCAAACAAACAATAAATGTTTTCCAGGTCAGCAGTCGATGTACTGAAGATAAATGAAGGAAGGTGCTCTAAATAAAAAAAAAAGTGGAGCCTGAACTGTAGCATTGGTCATTTCGA
>JBBBDQ010000306.1:617500-707500 GCA_037127315.1 Ascarosepion bandense
GTCAGTTAAGTGCCCTACTTGATACACGCTTGGGCGATCATGTCTCGAAAGAAGATTATCCCTCAGTAGGTTGCCATTGCTTTCTGTAGTAGACTGGCTGCCAACCAAGGCTATAGAACCCAATCTGTCCTTTTATTTGACATAGTTAGAGAGCGAAAAGATGTATTATATTGAGTTGTAATTAGTGGGGGTCTGTTTATTACTTCATAGCAATAGGAAATCGATCCCCCACTTTATTCCCAATAGAAGCCTTAATCATGTTTCCAACTATTATATTCAGTCAGTCAGTTAAATGCCATACATGATACACGCTTGGGCGATCATGTCTCGAAAGAGACATGACTGACTGGGCAGAAGATTTTCCCGCAGAAGGTTGCCATTGCTTTCTGCGGTAGACTGGTTGCCGACCAAGGCTATAGAACCCAATCTGTCCTGTTATTTAACCCATAACTGGAAGGAATAGATGGATTAATACCTTTCCCAATGGTATTTGCCCGTAAGTGAATGCAATGAATTCAGCTGGAATTCGAACTCGGCTCTCCGATTTCTCGTTCCGAGCCGATATCCAATGCACCACAACGCACATCCTTAGGAGGAAGATGAAGATAAAAACGCGCGAGAAGAAAGAGAACAAAACAATGGAGAAAAGAAATGAAGAGATGGTAAGCAAGAGAAGAAGAAGAAAAATTAGAAAACAAGAAGAAAAGAGAATATGAAAGAAAAGAAAAAGGAATGAATGAATAAGAGAATGAGAGGGAAAAGAAAAAAAAGACGAATCAAATAATGACATTCAAAGCAAAAAAAAAGAAAAAGAGTAAAAAATGAAACACGAGAAACTTTAAAACAAATAGTGAAAATTCTGTTCCGTAAAAAAAAAAATTGAAAGAAAATAAAATCTAAAAAAATTAAACTTGAAAATTTTTTTAAAATAAAAAAACATCAAATTACTAATCTAAACTTATTTATAAATGAAACTTTGTCTGTCTGTCTGTGTGTCTGTGTGTGTGTGTCCGTTACCTATAGACTCCGAAACGGCTGAACCGATTTTACACAGTTTTACTATAAGCGTCTGCGAGTGTTCTTAGCTAGGTTTTGTGTCGAGGTACCCCAGTAAAATATCGAAAATCGATAATCGAAAAAATCGGGTTATAGAAGGAGTGGTTCGATTTTAATCAAATTTCATACACTCATAGACAAAGACATAAGAAACGATATTCAGAAGTTTCAAGGTTGCAGTTCTTACAATAGTGCAGAATATCGATAATATATATATATAAGCTTTCATTACATCTGAACAGCGACCGGCGATACTTCTAGTTAATTCATTGACTAGATTGATTCATTTTCTACAGCTTGTCAACTCTTTCAAATTATTTAAATCCAGAAAAAATAGTTTTTATATTATGAAAATCTATTGGAGATATTAATGATTCGAATGATACAAGTTTTATTATTTAGCCCATAGCTGGAGGAGAAGAAATGCATTCGTATGTTTTGCAAGGATATGAGGCAAAAACGTTCGATCGTTCTGAACAGCACACAGCTAACTCGCACTACCAAAACTAAAAAAATACACAATTTCACTACTCTCCATTCAGACAAAAGCAAATCCTTTTTCGTAAAGGTAAGGAATTATTTCATTGGCCAAGACAGTGGCAGAGGACAAATCATTTGTATGGAATAAAGTCAATAAAAAAATAATGTAAGTTAAGCAAAAAAGAAAGATTTATTCTTTCCCCCCACCCTCTCCTTCGGCAGACTGCACATAGGACACGAACCCGTTTGGGGGCTAATGGGTTTTCTCCTCGTTCATCACAGTGTATTTACACCTAAGTGAATAAAATGAACCCGACTGGAATACGAACTCCTTCCTTCGTTCTTCAATTCCGAGGTGTTATCCATCACACCACCCGCACATCCGAGCTTACAGCACCTGGTAGACAAGCGGTTATCAGTCAGTTATGTGATATGCGCTTTGGACGATCATGTCTCTTTCGAGACATGACTGACTGGGCAGAAGATTATCCTGAAGTAGGTTGCCATTGATTTCTGCAGTAGACTGGTTTCCAACCAAGGCTATAGAATCCAACCCAACCTATTATTTAACCCATAACTGGAGGGAAGAGACGGATTAATACATTCCCCAAGGGTATTTGTGCGTAAGTGAATGCAAGGAATTCAACTGGAATTCGAACTCCGCACCCCGATTTGTCGTTCCGAGTCGATATTCACTGCACCACAACGCGCATCCAAGAAGCGGTTACTCATCTTAATATTGACATGGCTTGATGTTGCTTAGCATATAAAGAAAGAAGAAAAGGGGGAATCCTTTGAAAGAAAAGTAGATAAAAATGAATCACGGAAAAACTAAAGATATAAATCCAAAAATAAACAGTTATAAAATAAATAAACAAAAGACAACAAGAAAACACCGAATAAAAAACAACTAAAATCCGACAAGGTGATACACTCAAAAATCAAAATTTCAACAAAACAATATTGTCTCTGAATTCTCTTGCCCATTCAGAGAATGTTTATATAAGAATAATATTTTAAGCAACAAATAAACAGGTTGTACAACTACTACATTACCGCACGAATTAATCTGTTATTTATACAGTAAAAGATCAATGAAAATCTCATAAAAAATATGAGAAATTCATGCCAATAACACAAAAACACTGTTTTACATTTCTAAATTAATGTATTTTTTTATTAATCCCAGAGATCTGGGAGCAATATTCGAAGCATGGATGAATGGTTGACTTAATTATGTAAATTAGATTCTAAATCAGGACCACTAACATTTCAGATTGTTCTTCAGATTGTAGCAATAACCTCTATCAGGAGCAAAAGACGAGATGTCTCAGCAAGATTTGACAATTTATTCTTTAACTTCTACCGGAAACCAGTGGAATATTTCTAAAAAAATTTAAAAAATCTTTAACAAAGAATTTTCGCTGATAACCAGACTTATATTAAGAATTTTTGCTGATCTTCAATCAAACTTATATTAAGAATTTTTGCTGATCTTCAACCAAACTTATATTAAGAATTTTGGCTGATCTTCAACCAGACTTATATTAAGAATTTTTGCTGATCTTCAATCAAACTTATATTAAGAATTTTTGCTGATCTTCAACCAGACTTATATTAAGAATTTTTGCTGATCTTCAACCAAACTTACATTAAGAATTTTGGCTGCTAAGCAACCAGACTTATATTAAGAAATTTTGCAGATCTTTAACCAAACATATATTAAAAACTTAGGCTTTTCTTCAACCAGACTTATATTAAGAATTTTTGCTGATCTTCAACCAAACATATATTAAGAATTTTTGCTGATCTTCAACCAGACTTATATTAAGAATTTTTGCTGATCTTCAACCAAACTTATATTAAAAACTTTGGCTTTTCTTCAACCAGACTTATATTAAGAATTTTTGCTGATCTTCAACCAAACTTACATTAAGAATTTTGGCTACTAAGCAACCAGACTTATATTAAGAAATTTTGCAGATCTTTAACCAAACTTATATTAAAAACTTTGGCTTTTCTTCAACCAGACTTATATTAAGAATTTTTGCTGATCTTCAACCAAACATATATTAAGAATTTTGGCTGATCTTCAACCAGACTTATATTAAGAAATTTTGCTGATCTTCAACCAAACTTGTATTAAAACTTTTCGCTGATATGCAACCAGACTTATCTTAAGAATGTTCGCTGATCTTCAGCCAGACGTATATTAAGAATATCTCAAAGAAATTCAGAATTGTATAATTCAATGACTCGTGTGTTTTTCTTTAAAATTATTTCATTTATCTCAACATTTTGTTTGATATAGGATTCAGCCTTTCTTCGGGATGAAAATTTTTTACTATTATACATTATCCCTTCTGTGTCTTCATTTTCATTGTCAGGATTTTTCAGCCGCTAGACTCGCCGGCCTTCTTTATATGTGAATTTTCAAGTTGAAAAATATTATTACGATACGGTGAAACAACTTTCCTAAAGCAGTAAACTTAGCAATTGACTCTCTCTCTCTCTCTCTCTCTCTCTCTCTCTATATATATATATATATATATATATATATATATATATAAGAAAAATTAAGGCAGACACATTATTTCATGGCAAATCGGAAGTGTGGGCCTATTTCAAGCGAACCATCATCAGCTTCCGTCTTTATTTTACAAAGGATTTTACAGGAATGCTAGAATAACTCTCTAAGTGAGCTCTAAATATATATGTATATAAATACATATAGAGCAAATATAAGAAAAATTAAGGAAGACACGTTATTTTATGATAAATCGGAAGTATGGGCCTATTTCAGGCGAACCATCATCAGCTTTTTAGAGAGTTATCCTACCACTATATGTACAGGATACTCCTTTGGATTCTTCTATACCCACACTGCATGCTGATATATATATATATATATATATATATATATATATATAGATAGATAGATAGATAGATAGATAGATAGATCACAAAAATTGTAGTTTAGAACATATACAAATTATAAACTATAATTTATAAGTATTCATGGCTCAAATTTTATTATGAGCATTGTTTAAGATTAATGTTTTGAACGTTGTTAATATTTTCTTCGTTCCTTATTCCCTTGGATATATATATATATATATATATATATATTAATTGTGAAGTTTGCTATTTTCTCGCCAAGGTTGTTGTTTTCTTCATGGTTAAACTGATAAAATTTATTCTGACAAGCAAGTCATCCTAACATGCTTGATATCGGGGTCGAGATAGATTGTTGATAAGCACAAAGATTGTGTCAATTTAACTGAGCAGGATCACGCCGACTTCGAAGTTTCGTGAAGATACCGTTATAATGTCTCACTTGTCAGGGCTAGTTTGTGTAACGGTCTTCTCCCAAAACTTAGAAATCGGCATGAACCTGCTCAGTTAAATTGACAAACCCTTTGTGCTCATATATATATATATATATATATATATGTGTGTGTGTGTGTGTGTGTGTGTGTGTGTGGTTGTATGTGTGTGTGTGTGAGGGCTTAACCGGATGGTTAGAAGGTTCTTTTTCTTACCATGAGTCCAGGAATCGAATCTGACGACGGTCATTTTGTCAGGGATGTGCGCACCTCGATCTTTTGAATAGGAATAGAGGCTTATCCCTCGTTACCTTTTCAGGACAGGGTTTCCGGGTTTTTTTTTAAGTCGACTCTATATTCCTAGCGTCTCCGCTTAGACACTGAAATATAAACTATTATTCGGTTTCCAGTTCCTTCTAAGGACTTTTCCTTTACTGTCACTCACAATAGTCCCGACCAAGCGTCTTAGCGGCGTTATCGCCTTACTGATTAAAATGGTCAGATTTCAGAATGGGTCGAACTATTTTCAACAAATGGAAATTTTAAATACAAGTCAATCAGTTAAGTGCCATGCGTAATACACGCTTAGGCGATCATGTCTTTTTCAAGACTATGCAGAATATTTTCTCGCAGTAAGTTGCTATTACCTTCTGCACTAGACTGATTGCTAGCCAAGGCTACAGAGCCCAATGTGTCCTGCTATTCACCCCATAGCTTGCGGGAGAAGAGAAGGATTCATACCTTTCCCAAGGGTATTTGTACATATGTGAATGAAACGAATTCGAGTTCCCACCATACGTGATACATTGATTACGCAGAAGATTTTCCCGCAGTAGGTTGCCATTAATTTCTGTAATAAGCCGATTGTCAACCAGGCTATAGAACACAATCTTACCTGCTATTCAACCCATAGCTTGCGGGAGAAGAGATGGATTCATACCTTTCCCAAGGGTATATTTACATATGTGAATGAAACGAATTCGACTTCCCACCATACGTGATACAATGATTACGTAGAAGGCTTTCCCGCAGTAGGTTGCCATTAGATTCTATGGTAGACCGGTTGTCAATAAAGGCTAGAGAAACCAATATGTCTCGCTATTCAGTCCATAGCTAGAGGGAAAAGAGATGGATTAACACCTTTCTCAAGGGCATTTGTGCATATGTGAATGAAACGAATTCAACTGGAATTTGAACTCGGTTCGCCGATTTCTCATTCCAAGCCAATATTCATGACATATTTATGAAAAAACAACAACAAAAAAACTAAAACGTCTTTTTATAGAAGAGAAAAGATATTTACACGCACAGACCTTCTTCACCAAGTGTTTGAAATCATTTTATCTGTTTCAAAAGCACTTGACTTTAAGTATGAAGAGGTTGGAAACAAAGTCTTTGTTTCAATGGGTTGATTACTTAAACATGTCATTGCAACTTCAGAAACATAGATTTGACATGGGGGCAAACTACAACTTATATAAGTAATGAGGTGAACACCACCACAAAGCTGAACCTAGTGACAACACCTCTAGTAAAACTTGTGTCACCTAATGCAGTATTAGTGACTCAGTCGGAATTATTATTCGGATGTGAGATGTGGTGCAGTGGATATCGACTCGGAACGACAAATTGAGGTGCCGAGTTCAAATTCCAGTTAAATTCCTTGCTTTCACTTACGCACAAATACCCTTGGGAAAGATATTAATCCGTCTCTTCCCTCCAGCTATGGGTTAAATAATAGACTAGATTGGGCTCTATAGCCTTGGCTGGCAACCAGTCTACCGCAGAAAGCAATGGCAACCTATTGCGGGATAATCTTCTACCCAGTCAGTCATGTCTCGTTCGAGACATGATCGCCCAAAGCGTGTATGGCACTTAACTGATTGACTGAATCATTATTCATGTTTTCATTAACAACCGAAGTCGTTCGCTGTTCCATGTTTCTTTTATGTGCCATGACTTTTCAGGACGTAGGCGATCATAACCCTCCATATCCTTCTATCCCTTATAGCTTTTAACACTTTTTCTCTTGTTATTTCTCCAAAACCTTAGGTTGTTATCCATTTGCTTAAGCCCATCAAGTATGTCAAGCGCTGTTTTCCCTCTGTCACTCTTTTGGTCCTGTGAGTATTCGATTCTCCAAGCCATCCTTCCTCATTACTTGCGTTAGAAGCGTCAGCTGTCTCTTTTCGATGTTAAGTATAAGTTTCCTTTTCGTTTCTATCCTCTCCGAAACCTTGTCGTTGCCGTATCTTTTTTCTTCTTCTTCTTGTCCCTTCGAGACGTAGGTGATCATGGCCTTCCACATTTCCCTGTCACTTTTAGCGATTAACACGCCTTCTCATGTTATCCACTGAATCTTCTTTCGGCCATCCATCTGCACAAGTCCATCAAGTATGTTGCTTTCTTTTGTCTTTCCTTCCGTCTATACCTCATGTGAGCATCAGATTCTCCAAACCCTCCTTTCTCACTACATGTCCCAGAAACTTCAGCTGTTTTTTCCAAACCCTTGTCGTTGCTCATATGTTCCGTCCATGGTATTCTCAGTATCCTTCTGGAGAACAACATTTGGTTGCTTCAAGTCTTTCCTTCATCTTTGATGAGATTGTATCAAAATTTTGAATATCACTGAATCGCACTGGGTGGCAAGTTTTCCTTTCAATCTTGATTTTCCCTACCCCATTCATTTATAGTTTTGCATTGTTTTCTTCCATGCTTTGTGGTCATTCATGACGTTAGCTAATATCTTTATCCAATTCTGATGAACTTAGCTCATTGGTGCCATTTATTTATTCGGTCCCCAAGATTAGCAACTAGGTCCCACCCTTTTACTGTGAAAACAATAAAATGTAAACGCAAATTCTACTCCATCAGCATTTTTTCTCGCACTTCCCGCTTGTGGAATTCCCTTCCATTTACTTGCTTCTCCGACGGCTACAATCTCCAAAAATTTAAATGTAAAGTCAATAGTCATCTCCTATCTCACTAACCTGCATCCTCTCTCTCATGCTTCTTTCTTAGTTCACTCCACTTTCATCAGTATTCCCATTCATCTCTTACCCACTTCCTGACAAACCCTATGACCTGTCACTCTTTCTCATAACTTTCCTCCGATGTAACCCCTTGCAAAACAGTGGCAATAAAATGCCTTGCTTGGGGCGATATGATTATAATAAGAAAAATTCTATACTATTTTAATGTGGTTATAAAGTGGGGGATCAATTCTAGATTACAATCAATATATAATCTGATCCCTCACTTTATGGTCACATTGATTCTTCTTTTACCCACTTCCTGACAAACCTTATAACCTGTCACTCTTTCTCATAACTTTCCTCTGATGTAACCCCCTGCAAAACAGTGGCAGTAAAATGCCTTGTTTGGGGCGACATGATTATAAAAAAAAATTCTATACTATTTTAATGTGGATATAAAGTGGAGGATCAATTCTACATTACAATCAATATATAAACTGATCCCTCACTTCAATAGCTGAATGTACTATTCGTCCATAAGTGTTTTGTTTCTCTACTTAAACGCAACAAAAACAACACATTTTATAAGAATGGGGCGACATAGATTTCCAAAAATGTGGGGCAAATAGGTTTTGCTGAAAAACGAAGTGAGTCCCTGTTGATCACTTCAATAGCTAGTCTAAATTTGAAGAAGGTGATGTTGTATATCTGTTTGAATTAGAAGAGCATTATGTATTAAGATCAATTTCAGTAAACTCTGAATTTGAATTTAGATGGGTAATCTTTCAAATTTGACTGAAGCAAAAGAATACAGAACAAAAACCGAGCGGACAATATATCAGCTTCCTTTCCCAAAGGTTGGCAAAATCTCACTCTCCTAAATAAAAAACAGTCTCACATATAAACACAAACACATTTAACATTGAAAATTCAAAGAACTTTTAATTCAAAGTTTAATACAAAACTTAGACATTAATAATAATAATATTCAATATATAAAAATATATATAGACAAGAAAAATCTGCACCCTTGTTCAAATTAGCTGAAACAAAACGAATGTCTTTCTAGGATCTTTCACACTTTCCCTGATCACGTATAGGTCGTCACTTGGCGTTGTTTTTCTCTTCCGAAAGTGTTTTCCTTTACGTTTTAGACTGACGTAGATAGATAGATAGATAGATAGATAGATAGATAGATAGATAGATAGATAGATCTTTGTGTAAATGAACTGAAACAAAACGAATAATGTCTTTCTAGAATCTTTCATGCTTTTCCTGATAACATATACGTTGTCTCTTGGCATTGTTTTCGCTTCCGACTATATTTTCCTTTACGCTTTAGTCTGATTCATTCAGTTTGTTTCTTCACTTTCATTGTGAGGGTTCCGGGTTGGCAGTTTCCTGGTTGCTGCTTCCGGCTGGTAGTTAGGATCCCTAACTCTTGCGTAGCGTAAAGAGCGGCTGCTCTGATCAACAGTTGTATAATATCGGGGTTCTTGTAGTGCCATGTCGCGCATGGATAGGTGTCCCTGCAAGCACTTTCGGTGGGCAACCCTGAGGCCACACCTTGTTGCAGCTCTAGCCAGTTTCCCTCCCAGCACAGATCGTGGATAATGACCACCTTTATCCTCTACCCTAAGTCCCTCACTATAAAAAAAACATATGACGAACAAAAGCAGAAACAACCCTAAACCAGCTAAAATCAAACCACCTAAAGCACTTAACCTTTCCTTCACTAATATCCGGAGCATTCGTACTAACTTTCCTCGCGTAGAAGCTTTCCTTCATGAAAAGTCCCCGGACATCATAGCGCTTTGCGAAACTAACCTCAACTCTTCTATTCCCTCCTCTGACCTCTCTATCCCTGGCTATCTCCCCCTCTTAAGGAAGGATTCCACTGTCCACGTGCATGGGCTGGGGATCTAGGTCAGCGAACACCTCCCCATAGCTAGAGTGACTTCACTTGAATCTGCTGCCCACCAGTACGTATGTCTCCGTCTGTCTCTCCTCAGTTCGGTTAGTTACTTATTCTTTCTGTACCGCTCTCCCTCCTCTCCTGACTGCTCCCTTCTAGATAGCATTGCTGATAACATTGATAAGGCTATTTCCTGCCACCCATTCGCTCACATATTTGTATACGGAGATCTCAACGCCCATCACTCTGAGTGGCTTACTGATCTAGCGGGCGTCCATGCCATGAAATTCGCTATTTCCCAATCCCTTACGCAAGTGGTAGACTTCCCCACTCACTTCCCAAGCACTCCCTCCGGACACTCCTCACTATTAGATATGTTTTACCTCTGCCCCTGACGACTGTCAAGTTTCGTAGCTTTGTCCGCTCGGCAACTCCGACCATGCTGTTGTCTCTCTCAGTATTTCTTTCCAATCTCACTCCCCTCAAGAGCCCCCTACCTACAGGACCTCCTACCGCTCCCAAAAAGCTGACTGGGATGCATTTCGCTATTTCCTCTGAGACGTCCCTTGGGGAAAAGTGTTCGATTTCCCAGTTGATGACTGTGCCTCTGAGGTCTCGTCATGGGTGAAAGCTGGCATTGATGCCTTCATACCCACCAGTAAGTATTGCCTAAAACCTCATTCTTCTCCGTGGTTCTCTCCTACCTGTTCGGCCGCCATTGCCCACAGGAACCATTACTTCCGACTATTCAGGAGCCAGTCATCTTATCACAATAGGCGCCTATTCACGTCTGCTCGCAATAAGTTCAAGAGAATCCTGAATGACGCCAAACGGTTGTTCGCTGAGAGAATGCGACAGCGCATAGCTGACCGCAAGTTCGGCTCCAAGGACTACTGGCGGATATGCAAACGGGTGCTTAACAACTGCAAATCCTCTATACCTCCTTTAATCCATGATTTTGAGGTTCTCACATCATCTGCGGACGAAGCTGAGTTTTTTGCCCGTAGATTCTCATCCAACTCCACGTTTGACTCATCTAGAGTATGCTCACCCGACTTCCCCGTTAGAACTAAGGCCAAACTGCACGACGTACATATTACCCCGAAGGTAGTATCCCGAGTAATTTCAAAACTTAATCCCCATAAGGCGAACGGTGGTGACGGAATCCCGGTGATAGTCCTTAAAGTTGTGCCCCTGAACTCTCCCCTGTCCTCTCTAAACTGTTTAACTACTGCCTTTCTGCTTCCTGTTTTCCTGCATGCTGGAAGTTCTCTTCAGTCGTTCCTGTTTTTAAGAATTGTAGTGAACCCTCGGACCTATCCAACTATCAGTCTTCTACCGATATTCGGGAAAGTGTTCGAGGCCATAATCAATGCTGAAGTAGTTCAACATCTTACTGCCCACAAACTCTTCTCTGACAGGCAATATGGTTTCCGCTTTGCTAGGTCCACTGCCGATATGCTAACAACCTTTACGGAGTACATGCTCCGGACCCTCGATGAGTCAGGCGAGACTCGTGCAGTTGTTCTGGACATTTCCAAGGCTTTTGACAGGGTCTGGCACTCTGGCCTCCTTTGCAAGCTACGGGGTTACAGCATTACCGGACGCCTGCTTGACCTAATCCAGTCCTTTTTAAGCAACCGCAAAATGAAAGTCGTATTGAATGGGCATGCCTCTTCATCCTACAACACGAATGCCGGCGTCCTCCAGGGCTCTATCCTGGGCCCGACGCTCTTCCTTATTTTCATCAACGACCTCCCAGATGAGATCAAGTCCAAAGTAGGCATCTGCACAGATGACACCACAATATACTCCCGCACAAGTAAGAAACCTGGCATGGCGGACAGACATAATCTCGCTGCTAACCTTGAAAGGGATCTACACTCTCTGGTGAATTGGGGCAAGAAGTGGCTTGTCAACTTCAATGCGTCCAAGACCAAGCTGTTGTCTGTCAACCATCACAGGCAACCTCTCCTGCCTCCCATAAGCATGGACCAAGCGATTCTCCCTGAGTGCAATACACTGCTCCTCCTCGGCCTTACCCTCTCTTCTGATCTCAAGTGGAACCGCTACATCGAATCCATAGCTAAATCCACTGCTAAGAAGGTTGGGTCACTGTCGATCCAGGATGTTCTTTCCGCCTGAATCCATCCTGCATATATACAAGTCTACCATTCGACCCTGCATGGAGTACTGCTGCCATTTATGGTCAGGCGCCCCTGCCGCTCACCTCAGTGTTCTCGACAGTCTCCAAAGGAGAGTTAGTAAGTGATAGGTGCTGACTTGGCGGCTCGACTACAGCCACTTCCCCACCGACGAAATGTGGCCTCCCTTTGTCTGTTCTATAAGTACTTTCATGGCTTCTGCTCAGACGAACTTAAGTCACTGGTGCCTCCTCAACAGGTGTTTACTCGTGCAACCAGAATGGCAACTGGGTCCCACCCATTCACAGTCAGGTTAGCCAAATGCAGACGACAATTCTACTCCTGCAGCTTCTTCTCTCGCACTTCACGCCTGTGGAACTCGCTGTAATATTCTTGCTTTCCTGACGGCTACAATCTCCAGAAATTTAAATGCAATGTCAATACTCATCTACTAACCACTTGACTCTAGCCCTTCCTACACTCCGTATATCCTTCCCTTTCTCCCCCCCCTTACAACTGTCATCACACCTGCATTTTCATCTTTCTATTGTTTCTTTCTAATTGGTTTGTAATCCTCTTCTCCCTCCTCTAATTAATTAAAGCCCCCCGCACATCAGTGGCATTTACGCCTTGCCCGGGGTGAAATAATTAAAAAAAAGACTATAGAACCCAATCTGTTCTGTTATTTAACCCATAACTGGAGGGAAGAGACGGATTAATGCCTTTGCCAAGGGTATTTGTGCGAAAGAAATTTTTATCGTCAAAATATTTATGTGATTATTAACAGGAAAGACGAAGTATTTTTTTTTTAATTAATTTTTTAACCTTTTTTTGCATATTCGAAATTTAGGGAGGACTTCTACGTGGTGTAATAGCAAGCTCATATTACTAGATCAGTTACGAATAATGAGTTTGATTCTCACTGGCTGCCTCACACTTTCGGCCTTTGTACTACTGTTGGGACGCTGGCGCCTATTCGGCTATAATGGACTATTCCATTACTATGTAAAGTAATGGGAACATCTACGTGACAGTGTGTGCCGAGCAGCCGATCGACAAGTCAGTGGTAGACTTCCGGTGACGACCCGGAAGTACCCATTGCTCATACTACGTCTTACGACGGTTGAGACGATTAACCTTTATTCTTGTATTGGATACTAATAACCTTTGTAAATACTATTTTCACGGAATACAACAATTAACCTATTCCTGTTGTTGAGTTATTTATTCTTACTCACGACATAACAACTACATATACGTTTCCGATTAGTAATTAATTCGTCTAGTGCAATAGTTAGCAATATTGTCTTGTTAGAACAAGTGCGACTGAGTAGTGAGTTTGATACTCACTGGGTGCCCTATATTCTGGGCTTTGTGCTACGTCACGACTGCGCTTTCAAAATCTCCATTCGAAATTTGGTTTAAATACGTTGTTTTTTCTGGTGTCTGTGTACGGGCCAAAGCTTCGTATAAGGCCTAGGTTCCCAACTAGGGGTCCATGGACCCCTAGGGGTCCATGAAAGAATATCAAGGGGTCCAAAAGATTCTAATTCTTACCGGCTAGATATATATATCATAATGTGCTAGATGTGCGACGCACACCCAATAATTTTATCCACAGTTTCAAACTTTCTTTCTTCTACTTGTAAGATGCTTCTTCCCATTGGCAGTGCAAATCTCAACGTCATCAATAAGATGAATGAAATATCATATACAATTGTGTCAAATGAAGTAATGCTTATGTTTTAATCGCAGGCTTTGTTTATATGTTCAATACTCATGTGTGATTTGCTGATTGCTCAAAAACAAACACAAAAGTCCCATTGAGAAATATAGAGTAAAATAATTTCTTTTTCAATAAATAAAAAGTTTCATCACTTCTGTTTTGGGATTTTTTAGTGTGTGTGTGTGTGTGTGTTTTGTTTTTTTTTGTTTTGTTTTTTCATACATGTGTTACATTTATACAGGTTTTATGATTTTTTTATTCATACATTCGCTCGTAAGCTCAAAAATAAAGCCAGTTTTATAAAGTTTTTGTGTATAATACCTAGAACTATAACAACGTTAACATTTTTACTGAATGAAATGTTTTTTGATTTTATATAAGTTTAAAGCTTAATCACCATAATTACGCAGGGCATTTTACATGAATATATATTTTTTATAGAAAAATCTTTTATTTTTGCTGGTTTAACTTAATCCGTTGTTAGGGGTCCACAGGGGATCCACAAGTGAATAAGTAACTGAAAAAGGAGAAAGGAGACAAAAAAGGTTGGGAACCACTGGAAAGATTTTTAGCGTCATATTTGGCGTTAAAACATTGCTTTTGTAAATTCTTACAAATATCAAATCATTCTTGGATTTTAATGAAACTTTCAGAAATTACTTCTTTTTCTTTTATGTGCCCTCTTCCTTCAGGACGTTGGCGATCATGGATTTCCACGTTTCCCTATCGCTGGTGGCTCTGAGCACGCTTTCTCCTGTTACACCATGCAACTATCGTTCTGTCATCTACTAGCTTAAGCCCATAAATCTAGAATATAAATGTATAAAAACTAGCATGGCAAAAAATGAGGGATCATTTCATATATTGATTATAATATAGATTTGATCCCCCACTTTATATCAACATTATAATATCTTATAAACAGTTGGCATATATCTTCTTCTATGTGCCCTGTCCCTTCAGGGTGTAGGCGATCATGGCTTTCCACGTTTCCCTATCCCTGGTGGCTCTGAGCACGCCTTCTCCTGTTACACCATGCAACTCTCGTTCTGTCATCCACTAGCTTAAGCCCATAAATCTAGAATATAAATGTATAAAAACTAGCATGGCAAAAAATGAGGGATCAGTCTATATATTGATTATAATATAGATTTGATCCCCCACTTTATATCAACATTATAATATCTTATAAACAGTTGGCATATATCTTCTTCTATGCGCCCTGTCCCTTCAGGGCGTACGCGATCATGGCTTTCCCCTTTTCCCTATCCCTGGTGGCTCTTAGCACGCCTTCTCCTGTTACGCCATGCAACTCTCGTTCTGTCATCCCCTAGCTTAAGCCCATAAATCTAGAATATAAATGTATAGAAACTAGCATGGCAAAAAATGAGGGATCAGTTCATATATTGATTATAATATAGATTTGATCCCCCATTTTATATCACCACTATATTTATCTTATAAACAGTTGGCATATATCTTCTTCTTCTATGTGCCCTGTCCCTTCAGGACGTAAGCGATTATGGCTTTCCACGTTTCCCTATCTCTGGTGGCTCTGAGCATGCCTTCTCCTGTTACACCGTGCAATCCTCGTTCCGTCATCCACCTGATTAGGTCCTTCAAATATGTTATCCGCTGCTTTCCCCTGTCTCTTTTTTCCCTCTATAAAATTATTTCTGATTTATTTTTATTTTAGAAAACCTTGTTAAAAATATTTTTTTACATCTGTAAAAACTTGCTTAATTTTATGATATTTCGAGAAATTGAACTTTCAGTCTCTTCATATTTGTTTAAGTTAAAAGCAGAACTCTTTGGAGAATTTCAGTCACCAATTTCTTTTTGTCAAACAGAAACAAAATTTACTGAAATTCAGTCAGCTAAGTGGCATGCTTATCTCGAAAGAAACATGACTGACTAAGCAGAAGATTTTCCCACAGTAGATTGCCATCACGTTCTGCGATAGACTGGTTGCCAATCTGGTTGCTATAGAACCCAATCTGTTCTAGTATGTAACCCATGCCCAGAGGGGAAAGAGAAGGTTTAATACCTTTCCAAAGATTATTTGAGCGTAAGTGAATGTAACGAACTGAACTGGAATTCGAACTCAGCACTCCGATTTCTCGTTCTGAGCCAATATCCACTGTCCCATTAAACTTGCTCTGAATCGCAAAATAAATGCAATAAATCTATGATATTAAATATAAATTTAAAAAACTTTTTTATTATTTAAAAACTTATAATGCTTTTATAAATAAGATATATTAAGAACACTATTGTCTTAATAAAATTAATTTTCGATGAATAATGAATTTTTACAAGAATTGTTATCGTTTTTTTTTTTTAGTTTTAATTATAAAGGTTTATTAAGTTTTATGTCGTTTCAAAATTCTGTATTTAATATCAGCTTTTTGGATGATATTATTATTATTAAGTGAAAACTATATTTACTAAGCATTAGTGGAAAAAAAATTCAAATCATGAAACATCAATACGTTAAAAAGAATTTCGAGTTTTCTTTGTATATACATAAACGTAATGATATTGTAAGTACGGGTGACCATACACGACATTAGCAAAAATTAAAATCGATAAATGTAGAAAATTTTAAAGTTAACATTTCGAAAATTCAATAAAACGTTAGATTACAGATAATATTTTCCTAATTTTTTAAGATAACCGAGTACTTAAAAATTATATAAAAAAAGGCGCACACAACATTTTACAGGTAAAGTCTTCGTTGAACAACATTAAATCTGCCATCAGACTGCCAATACGTCGAAACAGCTACTGTCGAGTTAAAAATACAGTTGTTAAAAATACAGTTGTTAAAAATACAGCTACAGTTGCGTTAAAAATACATTTCTTTGATGTTTTTAAGTTAAAATAAATAATATTTTTTCAAATAAAATTAATTATACTTTAAATCATTCAATATTCCAACAAATTAAGTTTCAGAAAAATAGATTTAATTTTTGGAAGATTTTTTAACAAAGAGAATTACATTGCGATGAAAGACGACAAAAAGGGTGCTAATCAGTTACTTAAAAAAACTCCTCCCAGTCAATTTAAATTAGTTTTTGAAATACAGCAACGTATTTTCATGATTGGAAATATTAAGTTTAATCTATTAGCCTGAAATTAAAATCAAAATATAAGCTTCAAAAAAGGTTTTTCATCTTTTAAATTTCTTTTTTTTTTATCCTGAGATAGTGTGTGTGTGTGTGTGTGTGTGTGTGTGTGTGTGTGTGTGTGTGTGTGTGTGTGTGTGTGTTTTTTATGGAGGGCTCTAATACAAAGTAAAATACGCATCGAAAAGAATTCTGTGTGTCAGATTTATCGATAATAACAAAAAGAATCTCTTCAAAGTAAATATTTACACAAGATATTAACATACACAATAATGGCTGGCTACTCGTATAGCTAATTCCCATTGCTCACGCTTTCTCAGGCACATTCGTGTTTATTCAACAACCACAGAATCCACCTGTGGTTTAAACTGCAACTATGTTGCAGTTTCTGAGAAAGACAGAGAAAAGGAGAGTTATCTAGTATAATTAAAAGTCTGAACAAGGCCAGGACCCTCAAACCCTCGGTCACTATGACTTGTGATTGTGAGCTAACACAATCATAGAGGGCTCTTAGAAGAAAGCCGTCTACCCAATTTCACTCACAAGGCTTGCTTCAACCCGTGGTATGGATTTCAGGCACTTTCAGGTAGGATCGCCTCATCCAGACCGATAACATCAAGAAGTTACTTTCCTGACAAATCGACCATGAGTGATATTCGAACCCGAGCTTCATTGTCAGAAAGAGAACGTTCTTAACCGCTAGGCCACATACATACATACATACATACATACATACATACATACATACAATAATCAGGACTTTAGGCGGATCATTTATTTCAGAAAATTATGTTTAATTACGTACATATTCTTATCATCGAGAAAAGATTTACAATTAAATAAAGCAAAAATTTAAGATAAGTAATACAAACACATGCAAAAAGAAAAAATAAGAAGAAGAATTCTAAAAGGGAGAAAAATATGGAAATAAAAAGGACCTTTTAATTGGCTGCAGAAATTCTCTGCGACATTAATACCAAATGGAATGAAGAATTCGATGCCATTTCGCTTTTAGCGACTTTCAAGAAGCATTGACCGTTAAAAAAATGAAATGATTTTAAATGCTAATCACTGACATTTTATCACCTTTTCAAAAACGATATCAATTATATTTTTTAAACATATTATGGATACCTGTTTGGTTATACTGTAAATATTTCAGACGTGTTCATTAACGGCAAATAAATGTCACCAGGCCAGGGGTCGAAGGTTTTCTTGTATTTTGATTTGATTTTTTTCTTTATTTGTTTTTTTCGCGAGAACATACTCGATGATATTTATTGAGATATATGTAAATTTCAATGCGAAATAATAAATATACGCTTGCGTAAATATATATATATACATATATATATATATATATATATATATATATATATATATATATATATATATATATATATGCTTATTATCTTCAACGACAAAAAAATTGTTCATGTACATTAGTCATCCGCATATAAGCCTGTTTCGCTGTATCACAGCTCATCAGTGTGGCTAGACACATCCACTTGATTCTGGCCGGGATCGAAACACGACCGACTTTGTGTCAGTCAGAATCGCTACCCCTTAAGCCATAGGGCCATCAAAAAAGGGAAATTTTAACGATTTTATTTATAAGCAGTGTATACACACACAACTATACTAGGATGTGAGTTGTGGTACAGTGGATATCGACTCGGAACGAAAAATCGGGGAGCCGAGTTCGAATTCCAGTTGAATTCCTTGCATTCACTTACGCACAAATACCCTTGGGAAAGGTATTAATCCGTCACTTTCCAGTTATGGGTTAAATAACAGGACAGATTGGGTTCTATAACCTTAGCTGGCAACCAGTCCAGTGCAGAAAGCAATGGCAACCTACTGGGTAATAACGTTCTTCCCAGTCAGTCTTGTCTCTTTCGAGACATGATCGCCCAAGCGTGTATCACGTATGGCATTTAACTGACTGATACACACACGCTAGTCACCAAAAGAACTGAATTCATTTCTGAAGAGTAATGCATATATCGTAGAAGTGGAAACTGTTTTTAAAATTTTATATATATATATATATATATATATATATATATATATATATATTTCTAAACATATACTGTTAAATATAAGAGACAATGAATGTCTATTATGTTTAATCATGAGCCGTTCTAAACATCGTATTTTGGCTTTAATTTCAGGTGAAAATAAAGACAAAAATTCTCCAACATTTGGATATTTTTTATGAAGTTGGTTCTAAGCTTTCGGCTCACATGAGCCATTTTCAAAGAGTCGCTGATGGTGGATGTTTTTATGTTAACGCCCTTGTAACCTCTCTAAAGATAGCTCATGTGAGCCGAAAGCTTAGAACCAACTTCATAAAAAATTATCCAAATGTTGAATATACGATGTTTAGAACGGCTCACGATTAAACATAATAGATATAGACATTCATTGTCTCTTATATTTAACAGTATACGTTTAGAAAATTATCTTCTGCCTTGATACACTATATATATATATATATATATATATATATATATATATATATATATATTAGCCTAATAAGAAGCAGGAAGTGGACTGTTTTTTTTAATCATTTCACCCCAAGCAAGGCATTCCACTGCCACTATTGCGCAGGGGGTTACATAGGGGAAGGTGAAGAGAAAGAGTTGTTAGATATAGGAAATGTCAGAAGGAGTGTGATAGATGGGTAAGGATACCGAGGCTGAGGGTTGGGTAGATGGGAAGAGTGTTTGAGAGAATGGATGCGAGTTAGTGTGTTAGGAAGTGTCTATTGACCTTACATTTAAACTCCTGGAGATTCTAGCTGTCGGGGAAGCAATCATGTGGAAGGGAATTCCACAGTCGGGAAGTGCGAGAAAAAGCTGTTGGAGTAGAAATTGCGGTTACATTTTATCAGTTTCTCTGTAAAAGGGTGGGACCTAGTTGCTAATCTAGTATCTCGTGCAAATTCGTACCTAGGGGGCACCAGTGATCTAAGTTTATCGGAGCAGAAGCCGTGAAAGTATTTATAGAAGAGACACAGGGAAGCCACGTCACGCCGGTGAGAGAGAGACTGCAGCAGGTCTGCCAAGTCGGTATCGATCATATTACAGATTCTCCGTTGTATTTTGCCAAGAACACCGAGGAGAATAGCAGGGGCACCCGACCAGAGTAAAAAAA
Source organism: Ascarosepion bandense (assembly GCA_037127315.1). Lineage (NCBI taxonomy): Eukaryota > Metazoa > Mollusca > Cephalopoda > Sepiida > Sepiidae > Ascarosepion > Ascarosepion bandense. The sequence continues at coordinate 637,410 of JBBBDQ010000306.1, forward strand.
GATAACGGTTAACCGTAGAGTTGACGAAAACTTTGCTTTCATCAGATCAAAAAACAAAACAAAATAAATATGTTTGTGTATTTGTGAATATGATCAAGTAATAAAACGTTTGTATTTTTTCCGATAAATTGGCGCCTGAAACCCACAACTATACTCTATCTTTACAAAATAATGAATATTTCCGTCATAAATCGGCTATAGCTGTTCAGTCCTCACTTACGTGTCCTCATAGAGTTCCAAAGCGCCTACGCCATCTGGTGGGTGCTTTATCGCTTGTAGGTGATCTAAGCTTAATTTTGCCCATTTACTACAGTTTCGACAACTCTATGGTTAACCGTTATCTTCCCAGCTAAGTTAAATTCTTGCTTCTTCTTAGGCTAATACAATGCTGCATAGTCACCTTCTACTTTCAGCGGCTTTTGGGCTATTTATTTGCGTTGTGGTACAGCGGATATCGGCTCGGAACGAGAAACCGGGGAGCCGAGTTCGAATTCCAGCTGAATCCATTGTATTCACTTACGCACAAATACCCTTGGGAAAGGTATTAATCCATCTCTTCCTTCCAGTTATGGGTTAAATAGCAGGACAGATTGGGTTCTATAGCCTTGGTCGGCAACCAGTCTACCGCAGAAAGCAATGGCAACCTACTGCGGGATAATCTTCTGCCCAGTCAGTCATGTCTCTTTAGAGACATGATCGCCCAAGCGTGTATCGCGCATGGCACTTAACTGACTGACTGAAGATAATAGTTGGAAACATGATTAAGGCTTCTATTGGGCATAAAGTGGGGGATCGATTTTCTACAGTTACGAAGTAATAAACTGATCCCCACTAATTACAACTCATTATAATACATCTCTCTAGCTATGAAACAATAAAAGGACAGATTGGGTTCTATAGGCTTGGTCGGCAACCAGTCTACCGCAGAAAGCAATGGCAACCTACTGCGGGATAATCTTCTGCCCAGTCAGTCATGTCTCTTTAGAGACATGATCGCCCAAGCGTGTATCACGTATGGCACCTAAACTGACTGATTAGGTGATTATTTATAGTAAAAAAAACAAATTCGAAATATGTTTTCAGTAGTCAAAAGAAAAAATACTCTTGAGGGTCAGGGAATGTCAAAAGATTCGAATTTGTTCAACCAGTACAGTGTATTAACGATGAAAATCGCGAAAAACCAATAAGGCCAATGATTCATGAATCAGAGTTAACAATCAGACGTTTGGTACTGATGACATTCGATAAAAATCTGAGAGTAGTGGTCTTGTGTCGAATGTATTTTACATTTAGTTTTAACTTCATTTACGATCTTACAGTCACAAATGGAGCAGTTTGTAGTCTTTAGTTCTCATAGAAAATATATATATGACTACTCTGACTACGGAGGCTTTTGGGGATTCATTACTGTTATGAGGATACTCATTAACCTCTTTCTCAACTACGTGCTATACATATTAGTCCAGTGGATTGAGATCTGGGGAGCTAGGAGGCCAAGTGTTTTAGAGGTTATGTGATCCTGCGAGAAGAAGCAAATGATATCTAAACTTATTTATAAATGGAACTTTGTCTATGTGTGTGGGGGGGGGGTATCCGTTACCTATAGACTCCGAAACGGCTGAACCGATTTTCTTGAAAATTTGCACAGTTGTACTATAAGCATTTGCGAGTGTTCTTAGCTAAGTTTTGTGTCGAGGTACACCCGATAAATATCGAAAATCGATAATCGAAAAAATCAGGTTATAGAAGGAGTGGTCCGATTTTAATCAAATTTGATACACTCATAGACAAAGATATAAGAAACGATATTCAGAAGATTCAAGGTTGCAGTTCTCACAATAGTGCAGAAAATTTGATATCGATACCAGGAAATCAAAATTTGACTTACACCCATTCATTTTTCTTTCAGTCTACGGTTTCAGTTTATCTGGAAACAACTATTGCTTTTCAGTTTTTCGTGCCAACGTCCAAAGAGTCTGAGCTCCAGGACCATGGATTAGTTTTAAAGCTTTCATTACACCCGAGCAACGCCGAGCTATACTGCTAATATATATATATATATATATATATATATATATATATAAGTGTCCACCTTTACTCACACAAATAGGGGGGTCTACATCAAATTACATACATAATATAAAGTACACATATAATGGTATATATCATTAGGATCACGATATCAACATGTATATATACATGGGTATAATGATCAATAAAGGAGGTTACAATCAATTATATCCTTAATACAAAATTAACGCCGACATACGTATAACTAAGTGCACCCATATACACGACACATTCATATAACTAGGTGCATCCATATACACGAAATATTCATATAACTAGTTTCACCGATATAAACGTAAATATATTCATATTAAAGTACATATATAATTACATACATAGTAGGATACTTTCAAATTCATAATAATACAAAGTAGTTTTATTCATATACTGACATATATACCTATTGCATAGCAGATTTTCACTCTCATTTCTTCAATATATAAAGGCCTCTCAAGTATGATCATCGCAAGATAGGAATGAATCCGTAAGTATGACGGTATAGGGTAACTTTAAGAGTCTAATTAATACATTGTTTAAATTTATGTTTATGACGACATTTAAAAATGATTTCATTTCTCTAGTTTAATAATTGTCTAGTTTCTCTGAATTTGATAATTCTAATTTGTTCGTCTAAGCATAAATTGCATTCTGAAGCTGTTGAGGGCTTGAGATTAACCTAGGTCTGTGGGGAGATATTTCTGTCTTTTAATTCTCATAAATCTTTAGAAAAAGCAGTTTGATATTTTAGGTGGGGACTTAGAGACAGATTGTTTTTGATTATATAGACGCTGTTTCCATGGTCCGGCAGAAATTCCCATGTATACTTTTTTCTCGTTTCTGTGTTCACTAGGGAAAATGTTTGCTTGGTACATGATTTTTCCGAGTTGCATTTTCCTCTAACTGGACATTTGTTTTTGACTCGACACTTACAGGCGGTTGCACTATATATTTATTGATTGTTATAAAGTCTATTTAGTATACTATTATTGTGTGATGATGCTATTAATATTGTTAGTACAACAATAGTTAATTTTTAATATTTTTCTTTTAAAAATCTTATTTGGGTTGTTCTACTGAAAATGTTTGTCGATCAATTTCATAAATTGTTGACCGATATTAACATTAGATAGTTTACAGAAAAATTAGTTGAATCATATTTCTCTTCTTTTTCTATTTTTGAATTTATTTGTTCCGTTATATTTGCAGGATTCTCCCAGACGAGCCTGTTGTCACTTTATTTGCGGAGGTGCGTTGTGGTGCAGTGGATATTAACTCGGAACGACAAATCGGGGAACCGAATACGAATTCCAGTTGGATTCCTTGCATTCAATTACGCACAAATACCATTGGGAAAGGTATTAATCCGTCTCTTCCGACTAGTTATGGGTTAAATATTAAAACAGATTTGGTTCTATAGCCTTGGCCGGCAACCAGTCTACCGTAGAAAGCAATGGCAACCTACTGCGCTATAATCTTCTGCCAAGTCAGTCATGTCTCTTTCGAGACATGATCGCCTAAAGCGTGTATCACGTATGGCACTTAACTGACTGATTTCCTTTAGGACGATATTGTAAAAGGTCTTTATTTTCATTGAAGATTTCCTTATTAGAAAGTAACTTGTTGATTCTAGCATTTACGATGACAAGAATTTGTTTTATTATTTGTTGGGGGTCGTTGGAGCAAACATTTATGTAGGTGGGGCTTTATTGTTTTTATTTTTATTTTGTTTTTGTTCTTTGATAGGATTTAAATGTTTCATTCGATAAATTTAAAGTAATATCTAAAAAGTTGACTATATTTAGATTGGAGAAAATTTATCCTTAATCCAAACAATGTAAAGGCCCTAATGACGTTGTTTTATATCAGAGAGGATAGTGGGCCATTACTATTAGGAATAATAATGAGTCTGTCATCGCTGTATAGGTTGGTTTGTTCAGAGTCAACTGATATGCTAAGGGTGTTTAGGATGTAAATTTCCACCAAATCTGCGATTTGGGCGGAATCGAATACACCCATTAGCACATCGACGTTACCACCGTGGATTTTTATCCACGTAGGATTATTATTGAATAAAAAGATGTTCTAGAGGCCAATATAACTTTGCGTGCGTCGTCAGCAATTGTGACAAAGTTCTTCACGAAAGTCAAACTATCCAACAATATACTTTTTATATGGAGGGGTAGAAATCCATAATGGTGAACTGGATGAAGGCCAACCTATATTTGTTTTTAATGCTCTTAAACTATTTAATTGTATCTTCGGAATCTTTCTACAGCTTGATAACATAAGATTTTTTGTATGGAGTCAGTTATGTTTTTAATTATATTCTTAGAGATAAGTCATAGTTCTGTTTGGGAGGGTTAATTAATCTCGTTTGTAGTTTATTATTGAAGATGGGTTTGTGGCAATTGAAAAGTAAGTATGCATTTTTCAGGTATATTTTTCCCATTCTATCTTCGATCTTAAATTCACTTGCATTAAGCTCTCTATACAAATCTATCGCTTGATATTTTATATTAAGTAAATCTTTTTGGATTATCCTCGCCGTTCACAGATTTGACACCATTACCTATATATATATATATATATATATATATATATTTATATATATAATATGCATTCTGGTAGCAAGAATTCTTTCAAACAAATATATTTGAAAAATACCAACAAGTTCTGTAACATCTAATTATTATTAACATTTTCAAATATACTGTTGTAGATTCCGGGTGAGAAACCACACAAAATAATAAATAACAAAAACAGATATGGAGATAGAAAATATAAGTTATATTGAACAAGATATACAAACTGGAACATGGGTTAGTCAATTCAGGAATACTATTAATAGAAATAATTATATACAGTCTTGAAGTGAAATAGTATGTCCGGGTAATGAGTCTATATCCAACAACTCCAACTAACTCTGCACCAACTTACTGACCAACTAAGCAACTGCTTTACCACTCTACAACTACTGCCGTTCTCTGTATAAGCAGGATTATATGTACACATCAGGCGAGACCATTATTATGCGCAAAGACGGGTGATCCCCAACATATATAAATTAATTGTTTTATGTATTAGGTAAATTTTCCAAAGTTAATGTTTATTTATATTTATATTTAATTTATTTTCTACCTCGAGTAATTTTACATCTTGCTACATTTGTTTGCACGGATCATGTTTTGTGTATGATTATATCACTGTCTTGGTTAATTTCGTCGTTCTCATGTTTGCTGGAGCCAATTACAAGTCTTTCAAGCAGATATCATTTAAACTTAAAATTGCTTTTTCCATGTGTATCATTTCTTTCGTTTTGTTTTTGTTTTATTTTTGTTTTTATTACTATTATTACACGCACTTCAATATTTCTAATAGCCGTTAGGATCTATATATACAAAAGCCAATATGTCTGTCTGTCTGTCTGTCTGTCTGTATGTATGTATGTATGTATGTATGTATGTATGTATGTCCTTTATACAAATCCACAATTTTTATCCGATTCTCACCAAACTTCACAGAAATATTCTTTAGGCTTCCGGTCAGGTCATCGGCTATTTTCCGATTTCCCCTGATATAAAAAATCGATACCCCGATATCCGATCAAGTGTGATCAACATCAGAATTTCAGTCTTTTTATCGTGGTTCTTGCTGCAGAATTTGCTCTAACTTGGTAAAATTACAGTTTTTAGTCTTAAACAGAAAGGGGCGTAAGACAAGGGTGTGTCTTTTCAATGGACATATTCAATCTTTCTACTGAGAGAACTAGAAGTCCTACAAGGATTTATTATTGAAGGGCACAATCTTAGCAACATATGACATTGTTATGATGCCCTGTCTACATAGGAATAAACTCTTCTTCCTTCATAAATACTAACCTGCGAGATTTCTTGGGAGGTAGTCGAGACGCAGTGTAACTTGACAGTTCGGACGGACATTTCTATCTGTTGACTAATAACACTCTTATTTTGTATAAATGTTCTGTTATTCAAATACACTGGTTCAACCTAATTTCTTATGTTCGTGTCTTTCTTTCTGGCCCTAACAGGCCACAACAGATATGCAAATGATACAGTGTTAATAGCAAACATAGAAAGGAAATTACAGGATCTGTTACTGAAGGTAGTAAAGGAAAGCTAGACGAAAAGACTAACCATCAATTGTAAAAAAGACAGAATGTACGCTTGTCAGCAAGAGGAACAGCCCAAGATGCGAAATACAAATTTGAAATGAGAAAATCAAGTTGAAAAATTTAAATATCAGAAAATGTTTTAACAGAGAACGGAAAATATGGCACCGAAAGCCGATTTCTCATTGAAAGTAAAACAAAGCATTAAGAAATAGGAAAACATCATTTGAAACAAAGAAAGGAGTTTGGAACAAATATGTCATATCAATCCTCCTATGTAGCAGTGAGTGCTGGACAATCTCTTCATAAATGAAGAGAAGACATGAGCCAACCGAAACAAAGAATAGAATGGTGAATTGTTATGTAATATCAATCCTCCTACATGGCAGTCAATTCTGGATAACAAACTCACAGATGAAGAGAAGACTTTATTTCATCTCACCCGTGACACCCAATGGTGTGTAGAGCAGCAATGTTTTGTTACTGATGCCGTAACAAACTGTTTTTTTATGGGACAAGGTTGTTAGCCCTACGCCCAACCCCCAAACCCCAAACCCGGAGAACCGGTGGACCATTCTTGGTCCCTACGTTTACAGCACCTGGTATTCCCAAACGGTCACCCATCTAAGTACTGACCAGGCTCGATGTTGCTTAACTTTAGTGATCGGACGAAAACCGGTGTATTCAACACGATATAGCCGGAGACAAGAAATGACTTTAGGCAAAATATTTTATGAAAAACGGAAACCAAAATGATTCTTATATTTCAAATCAGAAACAGTTGAAATTTCTGGAAAACGTAATGACAAAGAGGGCATGGGGACACTCGCAGGACATACCTGAGGGCAACAGAGACATAAAAATGCAATTGGGTGAATATTTAAAGGAAAACACTTACTTAGAGTTACAAAGGTAGGAAGTTGTGGAGAGTTATGACCGCACACGTCTTTAAAGGACGTCACAGGTTTTTGCGTTTTTGTACAGTTAAAACATAAACATTCATTGAATCCTACACCTGGTCCTGGGTATTTTTTTTTTAATCATTTCACCCCAAGCAAAGCGGAAATGCCACTGATGTGCAGGGGGTTACATAAATGTAAAAAGATTAATTAGAAAAGAGTGCGGAGTACAAGCTAGTTAGAAAGGAACAATAGAAAGCAGGTGCGATGACAGATACATGGGCGGAGAGAAAGGGAAGGTTATACAGGGGAGGGGAGAGAGCTAGAGTCTAGTGGTTAGTAGATGAGTATTGACTTTGCATTTAAATTTCTGGAGGTTGTAGCCGTCAGGGAAGCAAGAATACGGGAGCGAAAATAAACTGCATCCAGCAGCCATCTTAGGGTCCTAGCTATTGGCAAATTGGGGTCAAAACACTATGAAAGTATAAAAATAGACTTTCATCGTAAAAATTCTAGGAGTAAATTTTTGAAGAAAAAAAAGTATTACCAACAGTAAATTTGTGGAAAAAATTCAAAATATCAATAAATCTGACTTTCAACAAAAACCACTTTAGAAAAAATACGTAAAAAAAAACTGATCTACAAACTTATTTCTTATAAAGAATATATATTCTATTCAATCAAATCTATTGTAAAAATCTTGTCGGCATTAAATAACCCATTGAGGTGTTAATATGCCGTAAAACAAAACAAAGCAGACCAAACACATCATACACCTGAATAAGTTTCTTAATTTTCTGTTAGGTAATTATTCACCCGGCAAAATGTTTTTTCTTAGTATTCAACAAGTGGCAAGTCAAATGTTCATGATTAAACAATTCATTTTTCTACTATACGGCGTGTGCCCTCAAGATGTAGACATTCATAGCTCTCCACAATTTCATGTTCTTTCTACCTTATAATAAACTAGCAGTACAGCGTTGCTCGGGTGTAATGAAAGATTTAAAACTAATCCATGGTCCTAGAGCTCACACACTTTGGATGTTGGCACGAAAGACAAAAGCAATCGTTGTTTCCAGTTAAAGCGAAACCGTAGACTGAAAGAAAAATAAATGGATGTAAGTCAAATTTTGATTCCTTGGTATCGATATCAAATAAGATTTTTTCGTCGTAAACTGAATTTTGAAGGCTAAATAAGTCCTCTGAGTAAATGGTGTCATGGCCGAGACTAAGAACTACAATTATACCTACTTAGAGCCAAACCAGAAGCAAAAACTAAAATAAAAGAGCTGAAAAAATACAGACATACAGGCAAATAAACAGACACACACAAACATCTTGCTGTTTATATATATATATATATATATAATCAATTTTCTGAACTATTGTAAAAACTGAAACCTTGAAACTTCTGAATATCGTTTCAATATGTCTTTGTCTATGAGTGTATCAAATTTGATTAAAATCGGACCACTCCTTCTATAACCCGATTTTTTCGATTATCGATTTTCGATATTTATCGGGGGTACCTCAACACAAAACCTAGCTAAGAACCCTCGCAGACGCTTATAGTACAACTGTGTAAATTTTCAAGAAAATCGGTTCAGCCGTTTCGGAGTCTATAGGTAACAGACACACACACACACACAGTTCCATTTATAAATAATTTTAGATTTTGTCTTTTTTTAAATCTCACCTAAATTCTATTCTGCCATCAATTTACTCAAACTCGTTAGGTAAGTTATTTCCTGCATTTTCCCTCTATCTGTCCTGTGTGTACCAGATTTTCCAAGCCCTCTTTCTTCGTTGTCTGCACTAGTAATTTCAACGGGACTACTCATCAGATGCGCCTTGTGGTGCAGTGGATATCGGCACGAAACGACAAATCGGGGATCCTAGATCAAATTCCAGTTGAATTCGTTGCATTCATTTACGCGCAAATACCCTTAGGAAAGGTATTAATCCGTCTTTTCCCTCCAGCTATGGGTTAAATAACAGAACGGTTTGGGTTCTATAGCCTTAGTTGGCAACCAGTCTACCGCAGAAAGTAATGGCAACCTACTGCGTGATAATCTTCTGCCCAGTCAGTCATGACTCTTTCGAGACATGATCGCCCAAAGCATATATCATGTATGACACTCGACTGACTGACTCATTCGATAATAATTATTAAACTTCTCAGTATAGTTAGTTCAATGGTTGAGAAAATTATCATCGGACATTTTAATTATTAGAAATGAAAAATATATCTTTGTATAGCTATTATATTATATATCAGGACATAATTAAAAAGTTTATTTTAAATCTGACATTATTTTCGGAAGAACATAAGTTGAATTTTAAAAGTGACACTTTAATCATTACGAATGGGTAATATATTTTGGTAAGATTGTTATAATGATATATACGAATGCAAATAAAAAAAATATTGCAAAATCGGACAAATATTTATTTATTTTCTGAACAACCTAATACAATCATATAGTTGTAGAGTGAAGACTATATTAATTTTGGTATATACAAGGTAACCAAAAAAGTTATGTCTGTTTTTAAAGGAAAAAAAAAACGCTTCACCGTAAGTGTAACTTACATTTAGTCTTCGAAGTAATCGCCATCGGCATCCAGCACCTTCTGCCAACGTGTCTCCAGCTGTTTAACGCCCTTCGGTAGAACTCGGGGAGTTTTGACGCAAAGAAGTCCGTGAGAAATCTGCTTCATTGGTGAAGGATTTCCCATGAATATGATTATCCAGGGAGTGGAAGACGTGGTAGTCGGATGGCGCAAGGTCAGGTGAATAAGGTTGATGGCACAAAGTCTCCCACCCATATTGCTGTATGGTATCCCTAACCACTCGCGCGACATGCGGCCTGGCGTTGTCATGGAGGAAAAGCAAACTTTTGCGATTCACCAGTGCTGGCTCCTTCTGGCGCAATGTCTGTTGCACATGTTTCAATTGCTGCGAGTATAGGTCTCCAGTGACTGTTTGGCCCATTGATAGCAGTTCATAATGAACCACCAGACACAAAGCATAATCTTGCGTGGGTGCATAGGCAGTCTTGCGGTGTGAGGGACAACATCCTGAGGAGACAACCATTGTCTGGAACGCTTGGGAGTTTCGTACAGAACCCACTTTTCATCACTGGTAAGCACTCGATTGAATAAGGATGCGGTGCGGTGGCGAGAAAGCAGCGATACGCAGGCTGCCACTCGTTGTCCATTGTGGAGCCCCAACAGCGTTTGCGAAACCCACTTGCTCAGTTTGTACGTCTTACCTACGCGGTGAAGGTGAAGTCTAACTGTTTCATCGGAAATGTTGAACTGCTTGCAAGTTCACCACACGTTAGACTACTGTCCTTTGCGTAAGTCTACTACTTTGGTGAAGGATTTCCCACGAAGATGATTATCCAGGGAGTGGAAGAGGTGGTAATCGGATGGCGCAAGGTCAGGTGAATAAGGTTGATGGCACAAAGTCTCCCACCCAAGTTGCTATACGGTATCCCTGACCACACGCGCGACATGCGGCCTGGCGTTGTCATGGAGGAAAAGCACACCTTTGCGATTCACCAGTGCTGGCTCTTTCTGGCGCAATGCCTGTTGCATACGTTTCAATTGCTGCTAGTATAGGTCTCCACTGACCGTTTGGCCCGTTGGTAACAGTTCAAAATGAACTATTTGACGACCTGTCCACCAGACACAAAGAATAATCTTGCGTGGGTGCATAGACGGTCTTGCGGTGTGAGGAACAGCATCCCGAGGAGACAAGCAATATCTGGAACGCTTGGGAGTTTCGTACAGAACCTACTTTTCGTCACTGGTAAGCACTCGATTGAATAAGGATGCGGTGCGGTGGCGAGAAAGCAGCGATACGCAGACTGCCACTCGTTGTCCATTGTGGAGCCCCAACAGCGTTTGCAGAACCCACTTGCTCAGTTTGTACGTCTTACCTAGGCGGTGCAGGTGAAGTCTAACTGTTTCATAGGAACCGTTGAACTGTCTTGCAAGTTCACCACACGTCCTCTTCAATGGTCGCCTTCAGGACTCCGTCATTCAAGACCTGTGGTCGTCCACTGAGAGGCTCATCATGAAGAGACGAATCTCCCGACTTGAATTTTCGAAACCAACGCTTTTCAGTAGCTTTATCCACAGCACTATCCCAAACGCTTGACATATGCAGCGACTTGATGCAGCTGCTGATAAGCCCATTTGAAGTCATAAAGCAAACAGCCCCGAACGAGATCTCTAGAGATCTCCATCTTTCTCACAGCTGTCCGGCTTATAATTGATGGCCGGGCACGGTGCACGTGTTTTTTATAACGTCTGATATTCCTACTTCCGGCTGACCGAATTTGAAAACAATTGCTACACGCATTTCGTATATATTTCAACTTCATTCAATGACTAATCAAAAAACAGACAGAACTTTTTTGGTTACCTTGAATAAACCTATGCGCAGATCATAGTACCCCCTTATCTATTGCTTGGAATGGGAAACAGTTTTAAATTTCATAAATCGTTCGAGAATATAAAAAAGTGTTTCAGTCATAATACTTGTGTTGAATTACAAACATTTTCTCTGCTTGTAAAAGTATCTCCTCTTATCAATGAAGTTAATTCATTGAATTTAAAATCTTGAAGGTCAAACTTGACTGGAAAACAAGAAACCGAGATAGTTCCGCAAATGAGAAGCGCGAGAAAAGAAACTATTAGCATAGGACCTACGGTTGCACCAAGCCAACAAATCAGCCATCCGTCTGTGCATAGACTACTGCTGTCATATATGGTCAGGTGCCCCTGCTATTCATCTCGATAGGCTCCAAAGAAGAATCTGCAATGTGATAGGCCCCGACTTCGCGGCTCGACTCCAGCCACTTTCTCATGGGCAGGATGTGACTTCCCTTTGTCTGTTCTATAAATATCTTCATGGCTTTTGCTCCGACGAACTTAAGTCCCTATTGCCCCTGCCACATGAGTTTACTCGTGCAACCAGACTGGCAACTGGGTCCCACCCATTCACAGTTAGATCAACCAAATTCAGCCGACTATTCTACACCATCAGCTTCTTTCCTCGCACTTTCCGCCTGTGGAACTCGCTTCCATATTCTTGCTTTCCTGGCGGCTACAACCTCCAGGAATTTGAATGCAATCTCAATAGCCATCTCTTATCCACTTGACTCCAGTTCTTTCTACACCACCCTGTATATCTTGTTCTTTTTCTTTCTCTCTGCCTTCGCAACTGTCTTCACACCTGTGTTTTCATTCTTCTCTTGCCCTTTCTCTGACACCTCCTGTAACTGGTTCATCTTTCTCTTTATTCTCCTCCTATCTAAACTTTTACTCTTATGTAACCCCCAGTGCATCAGTGGCGGTACCACTTTGACTGGGGTTAAACAATTTTAAAAAAAACTGTAAATTGGTGAAACCCAATCATCAATTTTGTCTTAAGTGCCATACGTGATACACATGCGAAATTTATTGTACATCTTAAGCTTCAGAAGATTTTCCCGCAGTTGATTGCCATTTCTTTCGAGGTTAAACTGGTTGCCATCTAAGGCTATAGAACCTAACCTGTCCTGCTACTTAACCCATAGATGGAGGGAGAAACGACGGATTAATACATTTCTCAACGGTATTTGCGCTTAAGTGAATGCAACAAATTCAACTGGAATTCGAACTCGGCTCTCGAATTTCTCGTTCCGATCCGATATCCACTGCACGACAACGCACGCCCCCATCAATCTTACTCATCAATCTGTGCTTAAATTCATAAAGTCTATGTCAGTCACTCAGTTAAGTGCCATACACGCTTTGGCAATCATATCTCTTTCGATCCACGACTGACCAAGCAGAAGATTTTCCTTTATTAACTTGCCATTTCTTTCTATGGTGAACTGTTTGCAGACACTGACTACAGAAGTCAATCTGCCCTGCTATTTAATCCATAGCTGGCGGGAGAAGAGATGAATTCATATTTTATGAAGGGCATTTGCGCGTAAGGGTATGCAATGAATCCGACTGGAACTCGAACTCGGCTCTTCGATTATCGACTTCGGGGCCAATATTTTTACACCGCAGCGCAAATACAACGTCTTGGTATCAGTTGTAAAATAAGGCAAGGGTGAGCTGAGTTTGGGGAAAGACCTAACAGATTGTTCTCGTAACAATTAAGCGGAAAGAAGCTAAGCAAGATGCGAGGAAACAAATAAAACTGATTGATGACGAGTAAGTCTAGTGCCTCAGGAACCACCGTACGACGGGTGGTACTCAACTTCCGGAACAAAATGCACCAAGGGAACATCTTCAGATGACACCGAATCTCTGACATTATCAAAGTAAGCCTCGTCAGTTTCTGGTTTTCCAAACGCTTTTTTTAACATACCGTCCGTGCATTGAATATTGCTACCATATCTGGTCGGGTGCTCCTGCTATCCACCTAGAGGTCCTTGATCAAATCTATCGGAGAGTCTGTAATGTGATCTATCCCGACTTGGCATCTAGGATACAGTCGCTTTCTCACCGACGCAATGTGGCTTCCCTGTGTCTCTTCTACAAATCCTTTCACGGTTTCTGCTCTGATGAACTTAGCTCACTGGTACCCCCTATGTATGAATTTCCTCGAGCCACAAGATTAGCAACTAGATCCCACCCTTTTACTGTGAAACCAATAAATTGTAAACGCAAATTCTACTCCTCAGCTTCTTTTCTCGCACTTCCCGTCTGTTGAATTCCCTTCCGCATACTTGCTTCCCCGACAGCTACAATCTCCAGGAGTTTAAATGTAAGGTCAATAGACACCTCCTCTCTCACTAACTTACATCCTCTCTCTCTCATGCTTTTTTCTCCGTCCACCCCATTCATCAGTATTCTCTTCCTTCTCATGCTCTCTTCCTGACACCCTCTGTAGCCTGTCACATTTTCTCATAACACTCCTCCTATGTAACCCCCTGCACAACAGTGGCAATAAAATGCCTTGCTTGGGGCCACACGATTATTAAAAAAAATTTTTTTTTTAAGTTGACAAAGACCCAGGTTTGGACAAGGTGATGAGAGGCACGTTTCTGGATATGTCAAGCTGTTCTGCTGCTGACGGAAAAAACCTCTATGTGACTACCTTTGACAGATATATCAACACGCGACTCGGGGCCTCTTTTGCATCTGTACTGACACGACTTTGCCATAGTACTATAGAGGAAGTTTTATCAGAACAATTACCATGAAACTTTTTATAAAGTAAACTTAAAGAAAATATTTTATAGAGGTGAGAATATGACTGAAAACCATATACAAGGTCAAGATGCATAAAACTGCAGATTCTTATACCCCAGTGATTGTAATAAAGGGTTCGGTCCGAACTTCTTAGCACCTGAAGAAGGCCGGAGCCTACAACGACCGAAACGTCGTAAAAATGGCAAGAAATATGAGGACAATAGTACGAATAATGTAAATAATGTAAATACTGCCTCATTTCCTCCTGAAATCTAGTGATTTTTTTTCTTGCCACGCTTCTATTCGGTGCTAGAAGAACTTTTTTAATGTTCCTCAGCTCCATCATGGCTGAAGAAGGCCGGAGCGTACAACGGCCGAAACGTCGTACAAATGGCAAGAAAGATGATGACAATAGTCCGAATAATGTAAATACTGAAAATACTACCTCATTTTCTTCTTAGATATAATGCATTTTTTCTTGCCACTCTTCTATTCGATGCTAGAAGAACTTTTTTTAATGTCCCTCGGCTCCATCATGGCTGAAAAAGGTCGTGGCGTACAACGGCCGAAACGTCGTACAAATGGCCAGAAAGTTGAGAACAATAGTCCGAATAATGTAAATACAGCAAATGCTACCTCATTTCCTCCTTAAATCTAATGCATTTTTTCTTTCCACGATTCTATTCGCTGCTAGTAGAACTTTTTTTAATGTTCCTCAGCTCCATCATGGCTGAAGAAGGCCGGAGCGTACAACGTTCGAAACGTCATACAAATGGCAAAAAGATGAGGACAATAGTTCGAATAATGTAAATACTGTAAATACTACCTAATTTCCTCCTTTAAATCTAATGCATTTTTTCTTGCCACGCTTTTATTCGGTGCTAGAACTTTTTTTTAATGTTCCTCCGCTCCATCATGGTCCTCTTCATGGCCTTCATTCCTTCAAAACGGGTCACTTTGATGATCATCTTGAGTTTGGAAATAAGAAAAAAGTCACTTGGAGCAAGATCAATTGAACAAGGAGGTTGTCCCAGTACTTCTCAGCCATGAACTACCAGATCCTCAGAGCGTTATGACCAGGTCCATTGTAGTGGTGATGCAATCACGATTAGTCCTACGAATTCCAAAGAAGAAATTCTTTTGCCCTTCAAAGTAACCCACCCCCACTCGATTCTAATGTACTTTTCCATCCTTCCCTGCCACGCTTCTATACACTGCTGAAAGGATTCTTCTTCAATGCTTCTCAGGTTCGTTGCTACGAACCTCTTGATGGCCTCCACGCCTTCAAAACGGGTTACCTTAATGCTAACCTTGAGTTGTTTTTTTAAGTAATGCTATATACTTCTCGGCCAAGAACTGCCAGATGGTCAGAGCGTTATGAGAAGGTTTCTTGTAGTGGTAATGCAGTCACGATTAGTCCTACGAATTCCAAAGAAGAAATTCTTTTGCCCTTCAAAGTAATCCACCTTTACTTTACTTTAAAGGACAAAAGAATTTATTCTTTGGAACTCACCACTCAATTATAAATGATTCTAGAGAGACAAGCTTGCTGACCATTACATCACTTCGGGGTGCCCGTGTAAATTTTCTAAGCACTTTAATCGGTGCTAGAAAGACAAGCTTGCTAACCATTACACCACGTCGAGGTGCCCGTTCCGAGATGATATCCACTGTACCACAACGCACATACAAAGTATAATCAACCAATCCAATAAGACTTCCTCGCTGTGTATTTCCATACTCCCTCTATGAAATTCCATACTCCCTCTATGAAATTCCATACTCCCTCTATGAAATTCCCGGTACCCTTCTGAAGAATTACTTTTTGTTATCGACAGTTTTTTGCTTTATCTCTAAAGAGATCGTCCAGCATTCACTGCCATGCCTAAAATTGATGTTACAAGTATTTTCAAAGAAAAAGCACTGACGAGCTTTTTTCCTGGTGTCCCCTCCACGTAAATTTAAGCGTGCGACTAGATTGACATCTAGGTCCCACCCTTTTACCGTTGAAATAGCTAAATGTAACCTACACTTCTAGTCCAACAGTTTCTTTTCTAGCACTTTCCACATGACGAACTTCCTTCTGATTACTTGTTTCCCTTCAGTTAAGTGCCATACGTGATACACGCTTGGGTGATCATGTCTCTTTAGAGACATGACTGACTGGGCAGAATATTATCCCGCAGTAGGTTGCCATTACTTACTGCGGTAGACTGGTCGCCAGCCAAGGCTATAGAACCCAATCTGTCCTGTTATTTCACTTATAGCAAGAGGGGGAGGAGACGGATTAATACCTTTCCCAAGGGTATTTGCGCGTAAGTGAATGCAAGGAATTCGACTGGAATTCGAACTCGGCTCCCCGATTTGTCGTTCCGAGTCTATATCCACTGCATCACAACGCACATTTCACTAACTGATTAATAGTAATCAGTGGGGGATCAGT
Organism: Ascarosepion bandense; assembly: GCA_037127315.1. Taxonomy (NCBI): domain Eukaryota; kingdom Metazoa; phylum Mollusca; class Cephalopoda; order Sepiida; family Sepiidae; genus Ascarosepion; species Ascarosepion bandense. The sequence continues at coordinate 654,154 of JBBBDQ010000306.1, forward strand.
GTGTTACTTCATAACAATAGAAAACTGATCCCCCACTTTATGCCCAATAGAAGCCTTAATCATGTTTCCAACTATTATATTCAGTCAGTCAGTTAAGTGCCATACGTGATACACGCTTGAGCGATCATGTCTCGAAAGAGATAACTGACTGGACAGAAGATTATCCCGCAGTAGGTTACCATTGCAGTAGGTAGACTGGTTGTCAACCAAGGTTATAGAACCCAATCTATCCTGTTATTTAATCCAAAACTGGAAGTAAATGACGGATTAATACCTTTCCCAAGGGGATTTGCGCGGAAGTGAATGCAAGGAATTCAACTGAAATTCGAACTCGGCTCCCCGATTTGTCGTTCCGAGTTGATATCCACCGCACCACAATGCACAATCTTACAATCTCCAAAAAGTTAAATGTAACGTCAATTGCCAATTTCTATCTTGAATCCCGTTCATTTTTTTTTTAATCCATTCTTCAATATCCCCTGTACTCAGTCTTTTCTCTCATTGTAACCCCTTGCACACCAGTGGTGATCCTGCTTTGCTTGGGGGAAAATGATTAAAATAAAAACCCGTTGGTAATTTAAATTCAAGTATTCTATGAATTTAAGCACAGTTCTCGAAAGCCAAGTTCGAAATCCAATTGGTTTCGTTGCATTCACTTTCATGCAGATACCCTTAAGAAAAGGTATGAATAAATCCTCTCTCCCTTCATCTATAGGTTAAATAGCAGAGTGTGTTCTATAGCCTTAGTTGGCAATCAGTCTACCTCAGCGGGGAAATTCCTCTGTCTAGTCAGTCATGGATCGAAATAAACATAACTGCCAAAGCGTGTATCACGTATGACACTTAATTGACAGACTGACTGACTAGATTGACAGCAAGGTCTTATAATTTGAAATTTAACCGTAAGTTCTATGCTAACAGTTTCTTCTCTCACACTTCTTGCCTGTGGAACACTCATGCGGCTTTTTGTTTACCAGTCATGTTTCATCTTCAAAAATATAAATACAACGTCAATCGTTATCTTGTCTTTTTAATTTCTTATTCTCTCTCTCTCTCTCTCTCTCTTTAATAATGGTTTTCTTTTTCATACATTCTTTCGCACTTAGTAACCCCTGTATCATAGTGGCTTTGTTGCCTTTCTTGGAGATGATATGGTTAAAAATATATTAAAAAAAGTCATTTTTTTTAATCATATTACCCCGAACAAGGCGGTAACGCCACTGATGTGCAGGGGGCTACATAAGAGTAAAAGGACTAGATAGAAGTGAGTGAAGAAAAGGACAAACCATTTAGAAAGGAGCAAGAGAAGGGAGGGAACACAGGTGTGATGACAGTTGCAGAGGTGGAGAGAAAGGAAAGGATAGGGTGGTGAGGAAAGAACTAGGGTCAAGTGGTTAAAGTTCAAGTGATATATATATATATTGTGTTTTTATATATGGCAGCATAAGTTAGTTTAAAAGAAAATACCTAATTACATTTGTTGCGTTCGCTTTCGTGAAGATACCCATGGAGAAGTTATTAGCCCACCTCTTCTGTTCCAAGCTATGAGTTGAACAATAGAGCTGATTATGTTCGCTAGCCTTAAGTAACTACCAATCTATGAGAAGGGCTACTCTTAATTCAAAACCAGTCTGAAGAGAGATGAGCTCTGTCAGGTTCTAGCTACACCACGATTACTATAGATGCAATACATCTGATACTTCTGGTGAGTTACGGAACTCATGAAGCTATGTGACTTTGACGTATGACGCAATTTTAAATAATATGTAAACAAAAAGATTTAAAAAGAAAAAGGAAAGAATTACTGAGACTAACGCTTAATACGGCAAAATACCAAGAGACGTTTATATTGAAAATTAAAATATGGATTGTGTTTGTTTGTTTTTATTGGTTGTTTTTATTGTTTTTTTGTTTTGTTTTTTAATTGAGTTACTTTCACTGTTAATTTAGGGTCACGCCCTCTGCCCGAACAATTTAATTTTCTCTCAGCCTCGTTTTCATTTTTTTGAGTTTTTTTTTTTTTTAATTACCGTTAGTTGTAAATGCTTATTGTTACTACTTGTTACAGTCAATATCATTTGTAGTCGGAGCAATAGTAACAGTACTATTAGTGGTAACTAATAGTAGTTACTACTTTAATAGTGGTTAAAGGAGATGTTTATTTGAAAGCTCCTTCTGCTGCTGTGCGACACTTTAAACAAGGCGCCGACAAACTTATCACTACTTGAGATAGTTGTATTAACAACTCCATCAGGACTGCTACTACCGTAGAACACAAAAAAAAACAAACAAAAAAAAACTCCCAAAACCACTGTCATGAACTATTATTTCTACTACTAACAACTACGACTACTACTGCTACTTAAGTTAACTATCACAGAACGTGGAGTGTCGCTTGTGCCAATCAAGACCGAATAAGAGACTGGGGAGGTAGTTTAACAAAAAAAAAACCGACCTGAGGTCCGTGTAACTGTGTGTGTGCGCGCGTGCGTGTTTGCGTGTGCGTGTGTGTGCGTGCGCACGCACGCACGCGCCTGAATACATGCACACACGCACACACACATACACACACATATAAATAAATCTATATATGTGTGTACGCGCACGCGCGTGCATATTTTAAAAGCGAGTTCTTGACTATTTTTTTTTTAAAGTATTTTTAACTAAAACAGCACCCTCGTCTTTACAACCTCCCCGGCTGAATTGAATAGTCTCCTTATTCAACATCTAATTATTTGTTCCTCCGATATTATTTGTGGTCATTTTTATTTTTTATTTTTATTTTTTATTTTTTCCTGACGCCGTATATTTCACAACCATCCTTCTTTCTTTCTTTCTTTCTTTCTTTCTTTCTGGAAGCGATTGCCTGAGACAGAAAGAAGAAACAGGAATCTCTGTGGATAAGTCCGGTGTGGATGAGGACGCTTGCGGAAATCGAATTAAGACTAGCGTCATGCCAGACGTTAAAAGAATCGACGATCAGGAATCCATTCACATGGACAATTTTAAGGACAATAACAGAATACATATCGAAGATGCCCGGAGCAACAGCCCGGGGTCGAAAGTAAACAATGCTTTCGAAGACGCAACGGACAGTCCAAGTATCGGTGGTCCTCACAAAAATTCCGACCAAATCACACACAGCGCTGCAGTGACACCAACCGAATACCGAGTCGTGAATGTCCCACACGATGACGGGTACGTGCGGGAGACGTGGGGAAAGAAAGCCGAGTTTTTACTGTCAGTTGTCGGCTTTGCCGTGGACTTGGGAAATGTTTGGAGATTTCCATACATATGCTATCGGAACGGAGGAGGTAAGTAATCTTCAAACATTTTTTTTTTGTTTTTTTTTTATTAGCTGCTTAAGATACGAAATTATTATTCGTTTTTTGTTTGTTTGTTTTTTCCTTTTTTTTTAAAGTTAGGACCAAGTGCATGCTTACTTATATAGATGTACAAGGGTAGATCATTTAAGTCCGTAAATTTACAGTAATTTTTTATCTGAAATTTTTATTGCAGAATGTTAGTTCTATATTATTGATAAATTTTTAATGAATACTGAATTAAATGAATTGACAAGTAAAGTTTTAATGGAATAAAAATACTTCTGTGAAAACATGAAATACATGATGTGAATTAAACGCATGTGTATGTGGCGTTGCAATATATATATATATATATATATATGTATGCATGTATGTGTGTGTATGCATGTGTGTATGAGATAACGTTATATAATTCTATATATATTGAAAAATATTGGTTAAAAATGCATCACACAATGGAAAACGCTTCTTTTTTGCGTAATCGCAAAATTCACAAATTTAGTCGGATGAACTCTTAAAGGATGAACCACGTCGCAAGAAAACACACACACACACACACACACATACACACACACACACACACACACATATATATATATATATATATTAGCAGAGTGATCTGTTTTGTTGTATCACAGCTCATCAGTACAGTTAGACATTACTCATCCACATATAAGCCTGTTTCGCTGTATCACAGGTCATCAGTGTGGCTAGACCCATCGATGTATATATATATATATATATATATATATATATATATATATATATATAGCACACCGACAACATCTAATGCTTGTTAATGATTGAGACGGTTGACACTACTTAAAGCCAAAAAGAGAAAAATAAAAAATGAACAATAAAAAATCAATCTAGTCAGCTGAAATTAACAAAATTTTAATTAAGCATACATATATATATATATATATATTTAATCATATCACCCCGAGCAAGGCGGTAACGCCACTGGTGTGCAGGGGGCTACATAGGAGTAAAAAGATTGGAAAAGAGAAAACCGGAAACCGCATCCTAAACAGGAAATAAGGGATGAGCTTCTTCACCTGTTCAATAGACGTGGGTGGAGTGTGAACCGGGCGATAATTTAGTCTATCTACTTCAATTGAAAAAAAAAGTGAGAAGATTGGAAAAGAGAAAACCGGAAACCGCATCCTAAACAGGAAACAAGTGATGAGCCTCTTCACCTGTTCAATAGACGTGGGTGGAGTGTGAACCGGGCGATAGTTTAGTCTATCTACTCCAATTCTACTCCAACACATGCATATATATATATTATTCACGCTCACACACCCTGATAGAGCACTCTGGAAGAATGGTAGACTTTGAAAAACCAGTAGCTACTCTAGCATTTACGCATCGTTCATTCAGTATTAAAGTAGAACACTCTTAGTTACTGGCGTGTGTCCACATGGTATATCACATGCTAAAAGTCTACCTCCATCTACCGAGCGCCCATAGCCCAGAGGTAGAATCGCCCACTGACGTCTATTCGGTCAGTTTTCAATCCTGACTAAAAGCAATCGGATGCCTAACCGTACTGATGAGCAGTGATACAGCGGTACAGAGCTGTCTGCAGATGATTATATATGTATAATATAAAAATCAACCCCAGAACAGGGTGCTAAGGCATTAAAGGGTGCTAAGGCATCATACATTAAATAGGGAGTTATTTTTCAACTACCCTGTATATATAATTAATGGATCATTTTTAATTCAACCTTCTTCCTTATTGCTAAAAATTGTATTTTTAGAGGGCACACGTGCTTGAGATGATACCCATTTTTTAGAAAAGAAAATAGTGACATATATATATATATATATATATATATATATATATATATATATATATATATAAAGCAAGATGTTTGTGTGTGTGTCTGTTTATCTGCCTATATGTCTGTATTTTTTTCAACCCTTTTATTTTAGTTTTTGCTTCGGGTTTGGCTCTGAGTAGGTATAATTGTAGTTCTTAGTCTCAACCATGATACCATTTACTCAGAGGACTTATTTAGCCTTCAAAATTCAGTTTACGACGAAAAAATCTTATTTGATATCGATACCAGGAAATCAAAATTTGACTTACATCCATTCATTTTTCTTTCAGTCTACGGTTTCGCTTTAACTGGAAACAACTATTGCTTTTTAGTCTTTCGTGCCAACGTCCAAATATTCTGATTTCCAGGACCATGGATTAGTTTTAAAGCTTTCATTACACCCGAGCAACGCCGGGCTATACTGCTAGTATATAATATGCAGAAGGATTAAAAAGTAACATCTCTTTTTCAAACTTTTATGATTTATTTATTAACTATAAATTTTAAAAGAAATTAATATGAGAGGAAAGAGTTTAGCATGAGGTTTTATTTAAAATTCGATATGGGCACCAGATTTTACTATTTTCTCGAGCTACCCAGGAATAATGTCAAGCGCTGATTTCACTCGGAACTCTTTTCGTATGGAAAACATAACCTTCTATATTCACCTTTTAAATTCTTCCAAAGACTTGGTTTGGCATGGCAGACTTGTTCCTTTAACCAACCCCAAAACAGGGTGCTAAGGCATCATACATTAAATAGGGAGTTACTTTTCAACTACCCTGTATATATAATTAATGGATCATTTTTAATTCAACCTTCTTCCTTATTGCTAAAATTAGTATTTTTAGAGAGTGCACGTACTTGAGATGATACCCGTTTTTTAGAAAAAATAGTGATATCAACTCCAATAATTTTCAGTCAGTTAAGTGCCATACGTGATACACGCTTGGGCGATCATGTCTCCAAAGAAACATTACTGTCTCGGCAGAAGAATTTACCACCATAGGTGCCATTACTTTCTGCGGTAGACCGGTTGCCAGCCAAGGTTATAGAACCCAATCTGTCTTGTTATTTAACCCATAACTGGAGGGAGAAGAGATGTATTATATTATTAAGTAGTTATTAGTATGGGATCAGTTTATTACTTCAAAACAATAGAAAACAGATCCCCCACTTTATGCCCAGTAGCAGCCTTAATCATGTTTCCAACTATTATATTCAGTCAGTCAGTTAAGTGCCATATGTGAAACACGCTTTCGGCGATCATGTCTCGAAAGAGACATGACTGACTGGGCAGAAGATTATCCCGTAGTAGGTTGCCATTGCTTTCTGCGGTAGACTGGTTGCCAGCCAAGGCTATAGAAACCAATCTGTTCTATTATTTAACCGATAACTGGGGGAAAGAGACGGATTAATACCTTTCCCAAGGTAAGTGAATGCAAGGGATTCAACTGGAATTCGAACTCGGAACCCCGATTTGTAGTTCCGAGTCGATATTCACTGCACCACAAATTCGTGTATTTTCAGTTGTTATTATATAGTCATTGTAAGAATTATGAGTTATTAGTCTGTTACACACACACACACACACACACACATATATATATATATATATATATGTGTGTGTGTGTGTGTGTGTATATATATATATATATATATAAGGAGGCACAGTGTTTCAGGGAGGAAGCCAGAAAATAGCTTTAGATTGTAAGAATGATTATTATATCTGGCCTATTTGCATAAATTTTCCTGTCTTTAACGACTGGGAAAATTCACAGTATTGTCACTCTATCACTGTTTGTGACATTATTCGGGTGGTATTGGTACCATGTAATCGGGACTTCAATATCGTAGTTCGAACATACATTTACAGCCATATCACGTTGAAATACCGGTTTCCGTATAATCACCAATACCTCCTACAAATAAACTGCAAGCAAACCGAATGCATGGCCATCAGTAAAAAGGGCAATATGCCAAATACAGGTCGAGGACACTAAAATCAAGCAGGTACAAAAATTTAAACACCTGGGAAGTGTTATAACAGAAGACGGAAAGTGCAACACAGAGATCCGAAGGCGAATTGGCATGGCGAAGGAAGCATTCCAAAAGTTGTGTAAAGTATTAAGAAACAGGACAATTTCGCTAGAAACAAAGAGGAGAATACTGGATTGCTATGTGATGCCAATTCTTCAATATGGCAGTGAATGTCGAACAATATCATCAAAGATGAAGGAAAAACTTGAAGCAACTGAAATGTGATTCTACAGAAGGATGTTGAGGATATTATAAATTGAGCATGTGACCATGGATGAGGCTTTAGAAAGGATGGAAACGAAAAGTAAATTAATACTAAGCATCAGGAAGAGACAACTAAAGTTTCTGGGATATGCAATGAGGAAGGTGGGCTTGGAGAACCTGATAACTAACAGGCCAAATAGAAGGAAAAGAGACAGGGGAAAGCAACGGATAACATATTTGAAGGACCTGAGCAAGGGGATGATGGAACGAGGTCTGAATGGAATAACAGAGAGAAGGCGCGGTAAGAGCAACCAAGGATAGGGAGACGTGGAAAGCCATGATCGCCTACATCCTGAAGGGACAGGGCACACAGAAGGAAAAGAAGACAGCTTGGGGATATCAGGCGGTGTAAACTTGGGTGTGGGGTGTTGAAATTGATAACCTCTACGAATTGTTAATGGGAGAACTAATTTCACATCACAAGGATGGTGAGGATACCATGGAAGGGGCGCCCGACCAATAATGAGGTTTTGGAGAGGATGGACACAAAAGGGAAACTGATATTTAACATCAGGAAAAAACAGCTGACGTTTTTAGGACATGTGATGCAGTGGATATCGACTCGGAACGACAAATCGGGGAACCGAGTTCGAATTCAAGTTGAATTCCTTGCATTCTCTTTCGCGCAAATACCCTTGGAAAAGGTTTTAATCCGTCTCTTCCCTCCAGTTATGGATTAAATAATAGAACAGATTGCATTTTATAGCCTTGTTTGGCAACCAGTCTACCGCAAAAAGCAATGGCAACCTAGTGCGGAATAATCATCTGCCCAGTCAAAAGCATGTATAACGTATGGCACTTAACTGACTGACTGACTGACTGAGAAAGGAGGGCTTGGAGAACTTGATGCTCACGAGACAGAAAGAGAGACAAGGGAAAGCAACGCATGACATACTTGATAGACTTGAGCAGATGGATGATGGAGAAAAGGAACAGGGGAAGAGTTATTAAGAGCGACAAGAGATAGGGAGATGTGGAGGGCCATGATCGCCCACGTCTTGAAGGAGCATGGCACACAGAAGAAGAAGAAGAAGAAAAGTTCATATTCCTATAAGCTCATTATTTTCACTTACACGCAAATACACTTGAGAAAGGCATGAATCTAACAATTTTCCTCCCAGCAATTGGTTATTTAGTAAAACTTGTATCACTCATTCATCATTAATTCAACAAAAAATCTTACAAGGTAAAAATATTTTCTGGCTTTAAAAATAAACAGACATGCGAAGGAATATGTTGCTTTGACCTATTTTTATTATTATTATTATTATTATTATTATTATTATTATTTCATTTTTCATCATATTTCGATTTCTGCTATGGTCGCACTACCAACCAAGTCTGCGGGGAGACCTAAGGCAGGTTGTGGCGTGTTGTTATGGCCCCATTTCATGTTTTTTCTATCTTCCCTATCATCCCCAGCGTTACATAGATAAAGTTTTCCTTAGTGTGTGGGCTGTACTTAATAAGTCAATTTCTTGTATATCTCTTAAGCTGGGGTTTCCAGGGATTCTTTCAATGTGTTGTTTTGTTCCATTTTTTATCATTCCAAGTGCACCTACTATCACTGGCACAACTCTTGTTTTCAATTTATTATTATTATTATTATTATTATTATTATTATTATTATTATCAATATTTCTTCTTTTTTTTTTTAAATTGTGTCGCTTCAAGCAAGGCATTTTACTGCCACTGTTGTGCAGGGGGTTACATAGGAGGAGTGAGAGGTTGCATGGGGTGTCAGGAAGAGAGTAGGAGAGGGAAGAGATTACTGATGAGAGTGGGGTGGACGATGAGGAATGTTATGAGGAGTGAGAGGCTACAGGAGTTGTCAGGAAGAGAGTAGGAGAAGGAGGAGAGTACTGATAAGATTGAGTGGGGATGTAGAAAAGCATGAGAGAGAGGATGTAAATTAGTGAGACAGGAGATGACTATTGATTTTACATTTAAATTCTTGGAGATTGTAACTGTTAGGAAAGCAAGTATGCGGAAGAGAATTCCACAGGCGGGAAGTGCGAGAAAAGAAGCTGATGGAGTAGAATTTGCGTTTACAATTTATTATTATTATTCATATGCTGTGTCTCTTCAGGGCGTAGATGATCATGGACCTTCACTTATCCCTATCCCTTGTCGCTCTTAATACTTTCCCTCTTGGTATCTCTCCTAAACCCTGCTCTGCCCTTCACTTGCTCAAGCCCATCAAGTATGCCTCTCTTTCCAGCTATTCACCCTGTGAGTATTATATTCTCTAAGCTCTCCTTCCTTGTTGCGTGTCCCAGAAACTTCAACTGTCTCTTGCAAGTTTCCTTTCCGTTTCTGTTCTCTTCATAACCTCGACATTGCTCACATGTTCAGTCTATGGTATCCTCAGCATCCTTCTGTAGAGCCACTTTTCTATTGCTTCGAGTCTTTCCTTTATTTTTGAGAAAAGTGTTCAGCATTCGCTGCCATATAGGAAGACAAATATCACACAACAGTCCAGCATTTTTTTTTCTTTATTTCAAACGAAATTTTCCTTTCTCTCAATACTATAATCAGATTTTAGAATGCGCCCTTGGCTATGCCAGTACGCCTTCGGATCTCAGTGTCGCACTTCCCATCCTCTATCAGACCAATTTCCAAGTATTTAAATTTAGGCACCTGTTTAATCTTTGTATACCCTACCTGTAATTGATATTTTGGGTTTCTCTTTGCTGATGACCATGCGTTCAGTTTTCTTTAAGGTATTATTATTCAGTCAGTTAAATGCCATACGTGATACACGCTTGGGCGATCATGTCTCGAAAGAGACATGACTGACTGGGCAAAATATTATCCCGCAGTAGGTTGCCATTGCTTTCTGCAGTAGATTGGTTGCCAACCAAGGCTATAGAACCCAATCTGTCTTGTTATTTAACCCATAACTGGAAGGAAGAGACGGATTCATACCTTTCCCAAGGGTATTTGCGCGTAAGTGAATGCAACGAATTCAACTGGAATTCGAACTCGGCTCCTCGAGTTGTCGTTCCGAGCCGATATCCTCTGCACCACAACGCACATCCTAATTGTTATTAGCATACAAAAAGCAAAGGACTCCCGAAGGGGTACTTTTAAAATGACATCCTGGGGAAAAAAAGAGCTCAATCATGCAACAGCGGAGCATTAATAATAATCTTCTGGTGTAGATCTGACGAACTACGACTGTGCGCTATGCATGCATCTAAGTGCTAAATACTGATCAGGCTCTACGTTGCTTAATTTCGGTGATCGAACGAGAACCGGTGTATTCATCGTGATATGCCGTAAGCGAATACCAGGCGCTGTAAGCGTTCAGTGACGGATGTGCGTTGTAGTGCAGTGGATATCGGCTTGGAAAGGGAAATCGGTGAGTCGAGTTCAAATTCCAGTTGAGTACCCAGCATTCACTTCAGCACTGGTTTCCTTGGAAAAGGTATTAATCCGTCACTTCCCTCCAGTTATGGGTTAAATAACAGGATGGGGACTGGAGGCAACCCATCTAGTGTTGGTGTCACAATAAAAACATCCTTGGTAGCCCTGGCGAAGCATCAAGTATTCAGCTATTTGAAAAGATCATGAATTTCGCTGCAAACTGCACCAGGGTTCCAAATGCACAGGAAATACTGGAGGGGTGTAGTGAGTTCGATCTCGGCCAATGGCCGCAAACGGCGATGCATGTATTCAGACGGTTGGTATTGGATGTTTACTCGTTTTTGTTTTTTTTTTGTTGTTGTTTTTCTTTTTGTTGTTCTTGCCTCGACTTATCCGAGTTGCTATATAAAAGTGAATACATATAGCTGGTGAATACATATCGGCGGGGGGAGAATGCCCATTCGGCCGACAATCGAACAGCCGTAAAATCACTGCCATTTAAGGAATGACCAGAATATAGTTATCAGTGTGTCAGAAAATTTCACCATGCCAAAATAACAATGGAAACTCCACAAAAGAACTTATTATGCGTGCAACAAAAACTTATGTACAATGGCGGGCCTGAAAGGTTTCTGTATCAAAGATTGCATATATACATCGACTATATATATATATACATCCTCTCTATTATAATTAAGACCGCTGTGTATATATTTGTATATTATAATCAAGACCGTGGTATATATATATATATATTTTCTCTTGTCATGGAGAGAGAGAGAAAGAGAGAGAGAGACAATATAGCAAGGCAGCTTCAGTTCAGTTCATTAAAAAGACAATAGGGAGGCAGCGTCGGTTCAGTTCGTTTTCTTTACTCCCACTTATTAAACTTTACTACCAGTTATGAAAGCTCTTGCCACGTGCTTTCTCTTTAAAGGACCTTATTATATATATATATATATATATATATATATTCTAAACATATGCTATTAAATATAAGAGACAATGAATGTCTATTATGTTTCATCATGAGCCGTTCTAAACGTCGTATTCTGACTTTAATTTCAGTTGAAAATAAAGACAAAAATTCTCGAACATTTGGATAATTTTTTATTAATTATTACATTGCATTTGACTACATGGTTCTGTTGTCATTTCGCGCTCTCATGCGGTGTGACGTCATAGAAACGCATTGCAAATTTGAGAACTGCGTTTGTTATTTTTGGTAACTATTGCCGTTGCCTAGCGGACTTTTATTTCAACACAAAATAAAATCGTCGGTGATGGTGGATTTTATAATATTTCAGTTTAAACAACCTCTCTGAAGATGGCTCATGTGAGCCGAAAGCTTAGAAGAAAACCAATAAATAATTATCCAAATGTTGGAGAATTTTTGTCTTTATTTTCAACTGAAATTAAAGCAAAAATACGACGTTTAGAACGGCTCATGATTAAACATAATAGACATTCATTGTCTCTTATATTTAATAGCATATGTTTAGAAAATTACTTGCTGCCTCGATATATATATATATATATATATATATATATATATATATATATATATATATCCTCTGTATTATAATTAAGTCCGTGATGTATTTATTTGTGCCTATATATATATATATATATATATATATATATATATATGAATTATTATTTTTTAATGGATACTCGTATTTGAGTTAAAAGTCTGTTTTTAGTGAGCCAGACAGACCTACCTAGGTTTCACTTAAACGGATTCATATATATATATACTTGTTTCTGATGAAGGACTGAGGGCTGTCTGAAATATAAAATACAATAATAAAAATAAACAAATACTGTCCAAAAAAAGTACATTTTTAAATTCAAAACTTTTTAATATTCTTTCCTATATATATATATATATATATATATATATATATATATATATATATATATATATAGTTAAATAGTACATTATAATTTCCATTAGCTTTAATCGTTTGACTAATATCTTCTGGCAGGAATCGAACATGCATACTCCTAACACCGGGGAGATGTTAAACAAATAAAAATTCAAATATGTCGGCTAATGCCAGTTTTGTAAATTTCCGTATAACTCAGTAATGGTGTCTTCCATTTAGTTTATATTCGATACAGTCTGAGCAGATATTAATCGTTCGATAAAATGAATCTGGAGAATTAAGGTCAAATTGAATTTTGTTTACAATGTAATCGTTCGTGGGTCTATTGGTAAGACAAGTCAGATTTTAAGACAGCCATTTCCACGGTGTGGGAGTATACAGATTCGATTCCTGCCCGAAGATGGATATTTTCTAAACGATTTCTCAAACGATTACGGCTAGTGGAAATTATAATGTACTGTTTAATTATATATAATAACCAGTTTCGTATAATTCCGTAATATATATTTTAACGAACTATATATATTTAAACAAATTGTGTATATATATATATATATATATATATATATATATATATATATATATATATATATATATATAATTTATTTGTTTAAATTGATCTGACGTGTTTTAGACCACTCGTCCACAAAGAACTTACTTATTTCTGACTCTGTTTGATTGTAAGTCCTTTATGGTCGAGTGGTCTAAAACACATCAAATGAATTCTTGGTTTACCCTGAGTGACACAGGTTCGAATCCCGCCAAAGGATGTATACTTTCCTAATATGATGTCTCGATTATTCAGGTCAGTAGATATGTATAAATATATTATTTAATTATAATAAAAAAAGAGTATCTACTTAAGTATGTGTAGCCATTAAAATAATGCTTAAAACAAATAAATTAAGTATATGTTGGAGTTAATATATATAATTTCAAAGAGAAGCCGAGGGAAGTCCGTGGAATATATATATTGTAGGGATAAGAGGATTATTTGGGGTGGGGGACAATTGAAATTGTGGCTATTTTACCAACTCACATTTATCAATTTCAAAAGTTGTTTTTTTTTATCATAAATAATTTCATCCCAAGGAAGGAGATAAAGTCATTAAGACGCAAGTTCTTACTAATAGTGAACGAATCTTAGGAAAAAAGTAAACATTATTAAGGAAAGTGGACAATAAATAAATAAAATTTTAAAATATTTTAATTTTGCATTGTTCCAAAAATTGTCACTTTGTTGGGGTGGTGGGTCTTACTATGTAATCCTCTTAAGTGGCTCTTAGGGCTTTTACAGAGTGCATTTCACTGTTAAAAAAACAAATATTGTGTGCTGTTAAATGAAAAAAAAAGGTTTGCATCAGCAAAGCTGCCCATTTTTTAATTGTCTTTTTAACTAGTGATTTTAATCTGGGGTGTGTGTGTGTGTGTGTGTGTGTGAGAGAGAGAGAGAGAGAGAAAGAGAGAGAGAGAGAGAAATTTGTCGTTTCTTGAATGATTTGCCGAATTACCGATTACCAAGATACGGATTTGTAAATATATTTTTTTCTCTCCACAACTTCAGATTCTTTGTAATTTTAGGTCTGAAACTGTGTTAGGTTGTCATATGTATGTATGTATATATCTATCTATTAATATATACTTTGTAGCATGTGTTATATTACACCGAGCACTGTTTTATTAACACCAGAAATATATTTATATTTGTGCATGTATTAACATATGTATATTTACTGATATTCACACACACACACACACACACACACATACATATATATATATATATATATATATATATATATATATATATATATAATAAAACCGACTCTGTACGTATTCTAATCTTAAAATGTTACACAAGTAATTTTTAAAGACCACGAATAACCAGCAGAATCTAACTCCGTTATTGTCCTCGGCTATAGAGCTTTGGACAAAGAGGGGGAAAAAAAGAAAACTGCGTAGGACCGACAATACATACAGTTCTTCACAGCAAAGAAAAAAAAACCCTCAAACGGAACGAACCACAAGGAAAGAAATTTTGTAGGGTATGTGACGAGGAGAAGCTAGCAATAGCTAAATTTGAACCGGCCAACAAACTTATTAACACTAGAACAGAAATATTAAATAAGTGTAGAATGCACAAAGTAAAGTTTCTTGCTTAATGTATCGGACCTTAATGTGAACCCCCACCCCCTAAACTTTTTTTTTTTTCCTCAAACAGCCCCTTCCCCAAATGGGTTAGTCTTTAATAGGTGTCTATTTATTTGATTAGTCCTTGGTCTGCCTTTGCCCTGACGAGCCGTTGTGCGAAACCGCGGTAGGTCTTGGCGATCTTGCGATTTTTTTCGTGTGTTTTTTCGTGTATATATATATATATATATATATATATATATATATATATATATATTATTATTATTATTATTATTATTATTATGTAATGACTTAGTTCTGGTCATAATAAAATTAAACCAGGACACAGTTGTATTAAAAAGTGTTTTTTGAATATTCTTTATTTGGAAACGAGTTATGATGCGACCTACGTTTCTACGATGTAATGTCTCCAAGCGATTTGCAATAACTGATTTTACCGGGGGTTTTTTAAAGAACGCTCACGTAACGGGGAATTTTTGAACCCACAATTTTTAAAATTAGAAGAAATTTTAACGTTTAAACGTGTACCAGAGCACAACTCGTAACGCTTCACCCTAATGTATAGAAGCAACCCTAACATTCCCTGCAAATGCAAAACCACCCTTTTGATTTGATTTTCTTGATACTAGTATTGCATGTCCAATTAGTATCTTAGTATTTCCCATAATAATCTATCTATCTAAACTTATTTATAAATGGAACTTTGTCTTTGTGTGTGTGTCTGTGTGTGTGTGTGTGTGTCCGTTACCTATAGACTCCGAAACGGCTGAACCGAATTTTTGAAAATTTACACAGTTGTACTATAAGCGTCTGTGAGTGTTCTTAGCTAGGTTTTGTGTTTAGGTACCCCCGATAAATATCGAAAATCGATAATCGAAAAAATCAGGTAATAGAAGGAGTGGTCCGATTATAATCAATTTTGATACAAAGACAAAGACGTAAGAAACGATATTCAGAACTGACAAGGTTGCAGTTCTTACAATAGTGCAGAAAATCGATAATATATATATATATATATATATATATATATATATATATATATAAGGCAAGATGTTTATCTGTTTATCTGCCTGTATGTCTGTATTTTTTTTCGGCCTTTTTATTTTAGTTTTTGCTTCGGGTTTGGCTCTAGGTAAGTATAATTGTAGTTCTTAGTCTCAGCCATGATACCATTTACTCAGAGGACCTATTTAGCCTTCAAAATTCAGTTTACGACGAAAAAAACTTATTTGATATCGATACCAGGAAATCCAAATTTGACTTACATCCATTCATTTTTCTTTCAGTCTACGGTTTCGCTTTAACTGGAAACAACTATTGCTTTTTAGTCTTTCGTGCCAACGTCCAAAGTGTCTGAGCTCCAGGACCATGGATTAGTTTTAAAACTTTCATTACACCCGAGTAACGCCCGGCTATACTGCTAGTTGTTATATAAATGAGATACAGTGTAAAGTGGGGAAGGCATGATGCACTACGGGTACAATACGTGTGCATGGTGTATGTTATAGATCAGATGGGCTGCTGCCACACTCTGGCTGCGCACTTTTTTCTAACCGCCCTCTGGATCATTCCACTGCCTCCAGTGTAGGGCGGTACCGCCCTTTATTGTTTTACTATCCTTCCCACTTCATGTTCTACCATAAGCTTTTTAGGCAGATTGATCATGTCTCTCTACAACTTCCAATTTTTGGTAGCTTTTAGCAATGTATGTCTTTTATTATCACTCTCACTCCCAGTATTGCCATCCATTTACACTAACTTGTTATGGATCTCCATGTTTTCCCTCTGTCCCTTTTACTTTCATCATGTCCTGTAAATGTGTCATAAGCTCCGGCTGACGGCCATATCACTTTGAATACACCGGTTCTAGCTCGATCACCGAAGTTAAGCAAGGTTGAGCCTGGTCAGTACTTAGATGGCTGATCGCTTGGGAATACCAGGTGCTGTAAACGTTTAGTGACGGATGTGCGAGCTTACGAATTCTAATTCCAGTTGAATAGCCTGCATTCACTTAAGCACTGGTACTCTTGGGAAAGGTATTAATCCGTCCCTTCCCTCCAGTTATGGGTTAAATAACAGAGTAGAACTTGGGGACCCTGCCCTTTAAAACCAATCCCAATGAATCTTGATACTCGAAAAGAAAAAAGTATTACTAGACACAAAACTTATATAAAAACAACAATAAATTGTTGAAAGAAAAATATATTACCAGCAATAAATAAATAAAATTTAGTTGGCAACAAATGACCCGCCGAGGTTAATAGTCCATAAAACAAAAACAACCAGCCAACCATGAATGTCATAATCTCCAAGACTGTCTCATTCTGATCAGAATGTAATGTATGTTGTACGATAAACAAAAGCTAATATGTTTTAATGTTTAAAACAACGAAAATATTTTAGTTTATTTGAAAAATAAATTAAATAATATTATTTTAACAATACCTCTGCTGAAGCAACACATATCATAAAAAAATTCGACTCTTGAACTCATTAAGACACAGTCTTTGGGTTGTATTAATGATAAAAAGAAAATGTTCAGTTAGTGTTCGTAATGTTTGTTGCAATACATAGATACAAACATGCACCAATACATACTTATATATATATATATATATATATATATATATATATATATATATATATATATAGTCATCCGCAGACAGATCTATTTCGCTGTATAACAGCTCATCAGTACGGTTAGACAGCCGATTGCCTTTTACCCTGGATTGAAACCCGACCGAATTGGCGTCAGTCGGCGATTCTACCTCTGAGCTATAGGCGCTCGGTAGAAGGTGGCAGGCCAATAGTTGAGAGTGTTCTAATTCATTGCTGAATGAACGATGCGTAGATGCCAGAGTATCTACTGTTTTTAAAAGTCTACCATTCTTCCAGAGTCATCAATCAGGGTATATATATATATATATATATATATAGTCTGCTATGGCTATAGCACGACTAGCAGTTTCATGCACTATACAATCACCAGGTGCTTATTATGAGTTCATAATAAGTACCTGATGCTCGCATAGTTCATGACACTCCGAGCCATGCTAAGACGTAGGATAATATGTTTATCTATTAATATATACTTGATAGCACCTGTTATATTACACCGAACACTGTTTTATTAACACCTGAAATATATTTTTTTGTGCATGTATTAACATATGTATATTTACTGATATTCATGCACACACACACACACACACACACACACACACACATATATATATATATATATATATATATATATATATATATATATATATATATATTAATTATGTAATTGCTTAGTTTTTGGTCATAATAAAATTAGTCATAATTTCTGTTCTTTCATTATGTCTAAGTGTAACCATACCATAAAATACCAATTAGGTTCATACAACCATTGATGAAAACGTTATAATTTTTTTTTTTTTAATCATATCATCCCGTGCAAGGTGGTAAAGCCACTGATGCGCAGGGGGCGACGTAAGAGTGAAGAGATTGGAAAAGAGAAAGCCGGAAACCATATCCTAAACAGGGAACAAGGGATGAGCTTCTTCAACTTCTTCTAATTTTAAAAATTGCGCCTTCAAAAATTCCCCGTTACCTGAGCGTTCAAAAAAAAAAAAAACCGGTAAAATAAGTTATTGCAAATCGCCCGAGGACACCACATGGTAGAAAGTGAGGTTGCGTAATAACTCGTCTACAAATGAAGAATATATATATATATATATATATATTCTTCATTTGTAAACCTATGACTATATATATACATATATATATATATATATATATATATATATATATATATATATAACGGATTAGGTATATACTAGCAGTATAGCGCGGCGTTGCCCGAGTGTAATGAAAGCTTTAAAACTAATCCATAGTCCTGAAGCTCAGTTTTTTTGGACGTTGACACAAAAGACTAAAAACAATAGTTGTTTCCAGTTAAAGCGAAACCGTAGACTGAAAGAAAAATAAATGGATGTAAGTTAAATTTTGATTTCCTGGTATTGATATCAGATAAGTTTTTTTCATCATAAACTGAATTTTGAAGGCTACATAAGTCCTCTGAGTAAAGGGTATCATGGCTGAGACTAAGAACTACAATTATACCTACTTAGAGCCAAACCCGAAGCAAAAACTAAAATAAAAGAGCTGAAAAAATACAGACATACAGGCAGATAAACAGACACACACACACAAACATCTTGCCTTTTATATATATATATATATTATCGATTTTCTGCACTATTGTAACAACTGCAACCTTGAAACTTCTGAATATTGTTTCTTATGTCTTTGTCTATGCGTGTATCAAATTTGATTAAAATTGGACCACTCCTTCTATAACTCGATTTTTTCGATTATCGATTTTCGATATTTATCGGGTGTACCTTGACACAAAACCTAGCTAAGAACATTCGCAGACGCTTATAGTACAACTGTGTAAATATTTAAGAAAATCGGTTCAGCCGTTTCGGAGTCTATAGGTAACGGACACACACACACAGACACACAAAGTTCCATTTATAAATAATTTTAGATATAACGAATGACTATATATATACATATATATATATATATATATATATATATATATAAAACGGATGACTATATATATATATATATATATGTATATAAAACAGATGACTATATATATATATATATATATATATATATATATATAAAACGGATAACTATATATATATATATATATATATATATATAACGGATGACTATATATATATATATATATAACAGATGACTATATATATATATATATATATATAACGGATGACTATATATATATATATAACGGATGACTATATATATATATATATATAACGGATGACTATATATATATATATATATATATATATATATATATATATATATATAAAACGGATGTGTATAAAACGGATGACTATATATAAATACATATGAATACAATAGGCTAAGAAATTAAGAAAGTAAAATAAATGAAATAACTCCGACAGATGCTAATTTATTTGTTTAAGTGTTATTTTTAATGGATACACATATTTGAATCGATGCTATGTTTTTATTATTAAATAATTATTTGATTTACATCTACCGGCCTGAACACCCATAAAATTTAATGTGCTTTGATCTCTTAGCTACGTAGGTCGTCCTGGTTTTGTTTTCTCGAATATTCAGGCCATTAGATGCAATAAAAAAATGTGCATCTACTCAAATATGAGTATCCTTTAAAAATAGCGATAAACAAATGAATTAGAAATATGTGTGTGTGTGTGTGTGTGTGTGTGTGTGTGTGTGTGTGTGTGTGTGTGTGTGTGTGTGTTTCACTATCCTAAGTATGTTTCCCATCGCTATGGTATTTATCAACCACCGGATGCCCTCAGGAATTTGTTGAACCAGATAGAAAGTATGCTTAGCTATTTGATAGATAGATAGATAGATAGATAGATAGATAGATAGATAGATAGATAGATAGATAGATATTAAAAGAAAGGAAGAAAGAAAGAAAAGACGGAATTAATTAATGAATGAAAGACATAGATAGATAGATAGATAGATAAATAGATAGATAGATAGATAGATAGATAGATAGATAGATAGATAGATAGATAGATAGTGAAAGAAAAAAGAAAGAAAGAAATAAAAAATAAAAAATGAATAAATGAATGAATGTAAGAAATAGATAGATAGTAAAAGAAAAAAAAGAAAAAAGAAAAGAAAGAAGAAATGAATGAATGAATGAACGAAATAGATAGATAGATAGTAAAAGAAAGAAAGAAAGTAAGAAAGAAAGAAAAAATGAATGAATGAATGAATGAAAGAAAGAAAGAAAGAAATAGATAGATAGATAGATAGATAGATAGATAGATAGATAGATAGCTAGATAGATAGTAAAAGAAAGAAAGAAAAAAGAAAAAATGACTGAATGAAAGAAATAGATAGTGAAAGAATGAAAGAAAGAAAGAAAGAATGAATGAATGAATAAATGAAAGAAAGAAATAGATAGATAGATAGATAGATAGATAGATAGATAGATAGTAAAAGAAAGAAAGAAAAAAGAAAAAAATGACTGAATGAAAGAAATAGATAGTGAAAGAATGAAAGAAAGAAAGAAAGAATGAATGAATGAATGAATGAATGAAAGAAAGAAATAGATAGATAGATAGATAGATAGATAGATAGATAGATAGATAGATAGATTGCAAAATCCGAGTTTGACTTTTGCTTAAAGCACATGATCAAACCTTTTTCTATTTGGGAAAAAAACAGGATTTCACACGTCATTGTGAATTTTTATAAAAGTGAAGAAAAAACTTGATTTTAATTCTTGATTTCCTATCTACTACAGACCAATCTAATCTTATTGTAGGAGGAGGAGAAAAAAATGAAACAGACTTGAGAAAGAACCAAAAATCCAATCCCAAACAGTAAACAAGAGATCAACCTCTACTCTTGTTCAGAAGATCGGAGGAAGAGTGTGAACGGGACGATAGTCGAAAACATATCTATTGGTGGAGGAAAATAAATAAATGAATAAATTAAAATAATCAATAAATAAAATTTCACATTTCAAGCGTATGGGTTACGTGTTCCAAATTTAAGAAAACTTTATGAAAACCGGAATATAGGTTCGATTTCAATCGAAGCCACAATCTTTTTTGAGCAGGACCTCTCAATCTAAAAGTGATTTTTTTCAATTTCAGAAATTAAAATAGAGAACGCCACTCAAAAGTTTTTCATGAGCCATAATTATTAAAAATTTGTCCAGTTTAAAGAAATGCATCCATCTAAAACACAACTAGGTGTCGCAATGATATTTTATGGTGGTCATACTCGACAACGAGTTGGCTGCCATCACACATTGTTAGGTATACTTCATATATATATATATTATTTTGATCTATTTTTAACTGAATTTTATTTGAAATATTTAATGTATCATGTTCAAAAGATGTAATTACTTATTAGTAGTAACTGGCCGCTGGTATTTGAGTATATCTATCTACTAGAGCAGCTAGTCAATCCCTACTGCAGACGCCTGCTCAGGTACATTTGTGTTGGTTTAACAACCATAGAATCCACCTGTGTTTTATACTGCAACTATACTGAGAACGCTATAATTACAGTTTCTGTGAGAGAGCGTGATTAACAGTCTGAACAAGAGCAGCACGCTCATAGCCTCGATCACCATGACTTGTTACTTCGTGCTAATACAACCATCGACGGTGGTATATGCAATCTTTAAATGTCCGTCTACGTAATTTCACTCACGTGGTATGGTTTTTCATGTATTTCTCCAATAGCATCCCAGAAGTCACCTTCCTGACAAATCAACCATAATGAGATTCGAACCTGGGTCTCATGATTAAAAATCCAACGTTCTAATCACTTGGCCATGACTGAATTAAGCGTGTTCAGCCAAAAACAAAAAGTTATGCGGTTTCCGGTTTTCTCTTTTCCAATCTTCTCACTTTTTTTTCAGTTGGAGTAAATAGACTAAACTATCGCCCGGTTTACACTCCATCCACATCTATTGAACAGGTGAAGAGGCTCATCCCTTGTTTCCTGTTTAGTATGCGGTTTCCGGTTTTCTCTTTTCCAATCTCTTCACTCTTATGTAGCTCCCTGCGCATCAGTGGAGTTACCGCCTTGCTTGGGGTGATATGATTAAATATATATATATATATGTATATAAATTCAATAATTTTTTTTTCCTCTTTAAGCTACGAAACCTTTGATAGACTAATAAATTATGCTCTCATTACGATTGTGCTCTCTAGAGAGGAACATTTTAAAAACAATTACCACTTATGCAATTTACGCATTACTCTTCAGTAATGTAGTGAGTTCTCCCGGTCTCTGACGTGTATATAGACCGCAGATATATAATACGATAAAATTCCATTCCTCTCCCTCTCTCTCTCTCTCTCTCTCTCTCCTTCTCTCTCTCTCTCTCCTCGCTCTATCTCCTTCTCTCCTCTCTCTCTCCTTCTCTCTCTCTCTCATTCCATACTCCGATGGCTTAGGGAGTAAGCACATATATATAACACGCTAAAAATTAATTCCCCTCCCTTCCTCTCTCTCTCTCTCTCTCTCTCTCTCTCTCTCTCTCTCTCTCTCCATGCGCCGATGGCTTACGGAGTAGGCACTCCGACTGACACCAAATAGGTTGAGTTTCGATCCCGGCGGGAAACAAGTGAATGTCTAAGCACACTAATCAGCTGTGATACAGTGAAACAGGCTTGTATGTGGATGTGGATGACTAATATATATATATATATATATATATATATATATATAAGTCAAACTTCGAAAATCATATATTTCGTATGATCATTTCCGCGAGGAATACTCGCTTCGTCAGTGAGCAAATTTTTATTATTATGGAAAAGTCAAGAAAACGTTCATACACCGAAAGATCACTCAAAACGAAATTAATACACTGGAAGTACACTTAAAAAAAGATGGAAAAAGAAAATAAATAAGAAAGATCAGTGTTAGAAGCTAGGCGTCTAGACGTTGTTACGAAGGGTAGAGAAGAAATGGGAGGGAAAAAAGAGAGATGGTGAAATGGATTCAAACTCGATCAATAAAGAGGACATTTAAAGATTGCATACGCCACCGGCCATAATTATTAGGTCATCCCAGTTTCTTAAAAGGAATGGTGTATTTCATATTATTTTTAGTATTTATTGCCAAGTGGATAATTCTAAATGAAAATAGAATGTTTCTTTTGGTATTATTACTTTGCAAAATTTTACAAGACAAATAGCGACCATTTGCCGATCGCACCCTGTAGATCTGTTTTATATATATATATATATATATATATATATATATATATATATATATATATATATATACTACCGGCCATAATTATTAGGCCATCCCAGTTTTTTAAAGAAATGATGTATTTCATATTATTTTAGTTTTTATTGCCAAGTGGATAATTCTAAATGGAAATAGAATGTTTCTTTTGGTATTATTACTTTGCAAAATTTTACAAGGCAAATAGCGACCATTTGCCGATCGCACCCTGTAGATCTGTTTTATATATATATATATATATATATATATATACACTACCGGCCATAATTATTAGGTCATCCCAGTTTTTTAAAGAAATGATGTATTTCATATTATTTTAGTTTTTGTTGCCAAGTGGATAATTCTAAATGAAAATAGAATGTTTCTTTTGGTATTATTACTTTGCAAAATTTTACAAGACAAATAGCGACCATTTGCCGATCGCACCCTGTAGATCTGTTTTATATATATATATATATATATATATATACACTACCGGCCATAATTATTAGGCCATCCCAGTTTTTTAAAGAAATGATGTATTTCATATTATTTTAGTTTTTGTTGCCAAGTGGATAATTCTAAATGAAAATAGAATGTTTCTTTTGGTATTATTACTTTGCAAAATTTTACAAGGCAAATAGCGACCATTTGCCGATCGCACCCTGTAGATCTGTTTTATATATATATATATATATATATATATATATATATATATATATATATATATACACTACCGGCCATAATTATTAGGCCATCCCAGTTTTTTAAAGAAATGATGTATTTCATATTATTTTAGTATTTATTGCCAAGTGGATAATTCTAAATTAAAATAGAATGGTTCTTTTGGTATTATTACTTTGCAAAATTTTACAAGACATACAAGATAAATTCGTTCGAATCACCCTAAATTTTCTTCACTCTTTCATTGATGAAATTGAAATATAGGTAATTATTAAATATTTATAAATTTATTTGATGCACATGTTATTGTGCAGTATCAACAAAAGAACCATTCGATTTTCATTTACAATTATTCACTTGGCAATAAATACTAAAAAATTGTATGAAATACACGATTTTTAAAACGCAGGGGTGGCCTAATAATTATGGCCGGTAATGTATATACATATATATATTTTTTTATTTTTTTCAAGAATATTTTTTGTGAATATACTTAGTTCAGTAATAATAATACAAAGTGCAATTCATGCATATATGTATGTGTGTGTGTTTGTGTGGGTCTCTTTTTGTGTGTCCGCACGTGTATGTCCGTGTGTGTGTGTGTATGTGTGTGTGTTTATGTGTGTATGTGTGTGTGGGTATGTCTCTTTTTGTGTGTCTGCACGTGTATGTCAGTGTTTGTGTGTGTGTGTGTGTGTGTGTTTATGTGTGTGTGTTTATGTGTGTGTGTATGTGTGTGTGTGTGTGTGGGTCTCTTTTTGTGTGTCCGCACGTGTATGTCCGTGTGTGTGTGTGTGTGTGTGTGATATCACAGCCACTTCGAAGTCGTGTATGACCATCGTTAAACTTCATTGTATGTTTTAATTCTGCTTTCATTGAATATTTCTCTTTGAGTCGGACAAACAGGCACAAACTCTCATTGGCTGTTATTGTAATTTTTGGTGATAACCAGGCATTCAATATGCAAATGAAAACATCTTATGTTCCCAAACAATGTCTGTGCATGAAATATTTCAAGTGACTATTTCAGCCTCACTCTCTAAGCAAGAACAGTACCCCACCACCACCACCACCAAAAATATTCGTTGTTTAACCGAATGCCTTAACCGGATAGGAAACTGCGCAGATATGATTGTTTCGAAAGTCCGAGAAAGATTTGCGTTTATAAGACACTATCCAACGTTGATCGAACGTCGACGCAAGCCGTCACCGAGACGGTCCAAAGTTCATCGGATCTTAGAACGGTTTCTCTTGCTAAGGAGGACACAGTTATTAATCCTGTTAGACAACCAATATTTTTATTTAGTAAGAATATTAAGGCCGGTTGTGGAAAATTAATAAAGATACTGTTTAATAGACGTGGCGTCTACTCAAATATGTGTATCCACAAAAAATAGCGTTTAAGTAATAAAATCTATCGCACTGAGGAATAAAAGTCCATCATTTCTATAGTTTTCTATTAATATTTTCTTTCTTTGTTTTTATTTTTTGCTTTGGTTTTTCAGTAATTTGCCATCTTCTCATTAATTTTTATTCTAGAATATTTGAAGAGATTGGGATAGATAGATAGATAGATAGATAGATAGATAGATAGATAGATAGATAGATAGTGAAGAGATTGGGATAGATAGATAGATAGATAGATAGATAGATAGATAGATAGATAGATAGATAGATAGATAGATAGTGAAGAGATTGGGATAGATAGATAGATAGATAGATAGATAGATAGATAGATAGATAGATAGATAGATAGATAGTAGTGAAGAGATTGGGATAGATAGATAGATAGATAGATAGATAGATAGATAGATAGATAGATAGATAGATAGATAGTGAAGAGATTGGGATAGATAGATAGATAGATAGTGAAGAGATTGGGATAGATAGATAGATAGATAGATAGATAGATAGATAGATAGATAGATAGATAGATAGTGAAGAGATTGGGATAGATAGATAGATAGATAGTGAAGAGATTGGGATAGATAGATAGATAGATAGTGAAGAGATTAGGATAGATAGATAGATAGATAGATAGATAGATAGATAGATAGATAGATAGTGAGAGGGATTGGGATAGATAGATAGATAGATAGATAGATAGATAGATAGATAGATAGATAGATATGACCAGCCTTAAACCGCTCCGCCACGTAGAACCTCCTGATCAAAATAAGACCGGATAGTGTCTTCGAACACACACTTCTTCCGATTCTCGAAGTATACATATGTTCTATTTCGTATGCTATACGAAATAGAAACGTGAATAAAGATAATTATTTAAAAGAATGGATTAAATCTGACATACACTTAATTTATTTGTTTAAACCTTATTCTTAATGGAATCTTGTATTTGAATAGATGCTTTGCTTTAATTATTAAACACTATACTTATTTATTTATTTCTACTGGCCTGAATATTCGAGAAAACATATGACAAAAAAGCGTTCTTCCTGCAGGATTTCAACCTGTGTACCTTAGGGAAACCGTCATTAGATCTAACGTGCCTTGACTGATCGGACACGTAAGACCTCCTAAGCAAACAAAACCAAAATATTACTTTTGAAATAAAGGACTTAGTTCGAAAGTGAAGAAGTCCGGAGCATACGACGGCCGAAACATAGTAGCAAAGATGAGGATATACACTCAATTTTTTTTAATAATCATATCGCCCCAAGCAAGAGAGTTATGGGAAATAGTGACAGGTTATAAGGAGTGTCTGGAAGTGGGTAGGAGAAGGATGAGAATACTGATGAGAGTGGAGTGGACGGAGAAAGAAGCATGAAAGAGAGAGAGAGAGAGAGAGAGAGAGAGAGAGACGATGCGGGTTAGTGAGATAGTGAGATGACTTTTATTTTTTATAATCATATCGCCCCAAGCAAGGCCTTTTACTGTCACTATTTTACAGGGGCTTACATAGGAGGAAAGTTATGAGAAAGAGTGGCAGGTTATATGGGTGTCAGGAAGTGGGTAAGAAGAATGAGAATACTGATGAGAGTGGAGTGGACGGAGAAAGGAGCATGAGAGAGAGGATGCAAGTTTGTGAGATAGGAGATAACAGTTGACTTTCCATTTAAATTCTTCGAGACTGGAGTTGTCGGAAAAGAAAGTAAACGGAAGGGAATTCCACAGGCAGTAAGTGCGATAAAAGAAGCTGTTAGAGTAGAATTTGAGTTTACATTTTATTGATTTCACATTAAAAGGTGGGGACCTAGTTGCTAAACTTGTGGCTCGAGTAAATTCATACATAGGGGACACCAGCGAGCTAATTATATTTACAAAAGGCAAGTCCGACTAAAATAAAATAGAATATTGTCGACGGAGCTGCCTTATCTTTCCTTTTTAGAGTTGACGGAGTTCAAAAACATTTACGCAGCCTTGTGTCAGTCATGTCTCTTTCTAGACATGATTGCCCAAGCGTCTATCACGTAAGGCACTTAACTGATTAGTAAAAGACGAAAAAAAAGCATGGAGTCGTAATCTCGGGTGTTTGTTTTCTGTTAGGAATCCTACTGTTCATGCCTTTGTGCCTGACTTATCAAAGATTATAACAAAAGGAGAAATTGAAAAATTAGCTAATCGGTTATACCTCCTTAACTTGGGCAAAATCAAGATGTTAGTGGGAACAAAAATCAGCATTATGAATCAGTAACACGTTACATTAAGAAATAGGAGTAAATAGATTAGCGTAATACCCGGTTCACACTCCTCCCTGGTCTTTTGAACCGGAGTAGAGGTTTATTCTTTGGTTCCTTTTTCCGGTTCCTTTCAACTGTATAATTCCAACGTCTCCGCCTAAACTCTGAAATTTCATTTATTATATTTTCAGTAGAAGTAGATAGGTTTGCCTATCGTCCGGTTCACTCTCCTCTTCAGTCTTCTGCTCAGGATTAGACGTTTATCCCTTGTTTCCTGTTTAAGATTCTGTTTCCGCTTTCTTCTAAATTCTACTTCAAATCTGGATTTCCGACATCTCTGTCTGAACCCTGAAATTTTATTAACGAATTATTTATTTTTACCTGCTCTCTTCTTCTCCCCAATAAGAGTGGGTAGGTTCCCTTATCCTCTCCTCTCCGGTCTTTTGATCAGGAGTAGAAGTTTATCCCTTGTTTCCTACACAGAGTTCCTTCTATTGTCATTTCACTCCCAGTAGTTCTTTGCGTCTTGGTAGTGTTGTCATCTTGCTTGGGATTTTTTTTTAATCATATCACCTCAAGCAAGGCAAATACCGCCACTGATGCGCAGGGGGTTACGTAAGGGTAAAAAGAATGGAAAAGAGAAAGCCGGAAACCACATCCTAAACAGGGAACAAAGGATGAGCCTCTTCACCTGTTCAATAGACGTGGGTGGAGTGTGAACCGGGCGATAGTTTAGTCTATCTACTCCAATTAAAGTTTATCTACTCCAATTAAAGTCTATCTACTCCAATTGAAGTCTATCTATTCCAATTAAAGTCTATCTACTCCAATTGAAGTCTATCTACTCCAATTGAAGTCTATCTACTCCAATTGAAGTCTATCTACTCCAATTAAAGTCTATCTACTCCAATTGAAGTCTATCTACTCCAATTGAAGTCTATCTACTCCAATTAAAGCCTATCTACTCCAATTGAAGCCTATCTACTCCAATTGAAGCCTATCTACTCCAATTGAAGTCTATCTACTCCAATTAAAGTCTATCTACTCCAATTGAAGTCTATCTACTCCAATTGAAGTCTAGGTTAGAATTAGAATTAAGTATTATTGTTTAGGTTATAATTAGAATTAAGTATATTAAGGTATATTGGAGTTAAGAAAACCAAATAAGTATTGTGTAGGTTATTTACTTTAGTAAATAATTTTTAAGTAATATTAGAGAATAAGTTATAAATGAATAATTCTAATTAATTAAATTTTAGAGAAAAATATTTTCGACGTTTACTTAAAACCGTTAATTCATTCCTACAATTCAGCAGCGCTTTTCATTTAGGCATAGACGGCAGATGTCATAGAAAGATTTACAGATTCTTGCTTTTTCCAGAATTTTCCATTTTACTTTGGAGATTTTATTTGTATCTTTTAACTGCCAAAAATATGCAGAAAGGAAGGCTTGCTTTTGGTACATGTTATTTTTTGAAGAAAGTTAAATGCAAACATCAACGCTGCTTAAAAGCGTTCTTTTTTAATAGTTGAATTTTTATTTGATGATATAGTACATTAATAAACAATAGAATCTGTTAGACACTTATTTTCCAGTATGTAATTGTTAGGATTTCGACAGTTACATAAATTTGCATAATTGTTATTTTCATTATTTGGATAATTAGTATTTCTTTAATTTACGTGCTGATTTAAGATTTTATTATTAAGATTTTTAATAAGCTTTTCCAGATTATTTGTACAACTAAATTTAAGGACATTTTAATTAGAGTTTTGGGATTAATTGATTTTTTAAAAAACTGTCAACAATAACTCTAGTTACAGCGGAAAGGTTACTTAGATTTAAGATACAGGATCACAATCATTTCCAAATCGTAATCCTAATGTGATCAGCTGACAACTGAGAAAATGTACTAATTAGACTAATTATGCCCTCTTTATCTGAGTGAACTCTCTAGAGGGGAAAACTTTATAAACAGTAACTTCTGCGATTTACGCATTACTTTTCAAACATAAATTGAGTTCTCTCAGCTGACGGTGTGTGTATATACCGCGTCTATATAACACGTTAAAATTTCCTCCTATCACAGCCGTCTGCCGAGTGCTTAGGAGTAGACTCTCTAACTGATACCAACTCGGTCGACTTTCGATCCCGGCTGGAAACTACCGGATGTCTAGCCACACTGATGAGCTGTGATGCTGCGAAACAGGCTTGTATGTGGATGACTAATTAATTTTGCACCCGTCCGAAATTATTTAAGTATATATATATTACTTTTTTCAGAAGGCATTCGTATTTTAAATAAACGCACTATTTTTATTTTAAACGGTGTCTATTAAGTTTATCAGCCCGTATATTTAAGATATCTAAATAAGATGCCCTTCACCAAAGAGTGAACCTGTGTCCTCCACCCTTGTAGGAGAAAGCAGCATTTTATCCGGTGTGCTATACCACTCGAATACGACAAGCATCAAACTTTAGCAAAGCTCTATTTTTTCCTTTTAAAGAAGGCACACTTCATGGTTAGGATATTTTTTCAAAAGCCTATATCTTACCATGTAGGGTGTAGTCAAAAAAGTTAATATGCAGAGTGTGATCAGAAAACTTACCATTCAGGTTGTGGTCAGAAAACGCAGGATGTGGTCAAAAACGTACCATGCAGGGTGTGGTCAGAAAACTTGCCATGTAGGGTGTGGTCAGAAAACCTGCAGAAACCTCTCCCGTCGTACCAGACGCATTAAAAATCTACGAGTAACCTGAACAGAAATTACAAAATAAGCCAGAACCTGTACAAAACAGTTTGATCTGCCACATCTGCAAGAAGCATTGATAGCTATTTGAGACATTGTTGTTCTGAAGGGAATTAAATCTACGCATCCGTCTTGTCGGTCATGGCCATACTCGTTCAACACTTATCACGTGTGTATGTGTTTCGTCCTTAAGAATTCGGTCTTGTCATTTGAAATTAATAAAACTTACCTTTATATATCCTTTATATTTATAGGGGAAATTCATTAATATCGGAACTTTGGTTGATAAAGACAGTGTAGGCATAAATAAAGACTGTATGAAGAATGTCGGTTTCAGGCCCGAAAGAATCACAGGGTGACTATAAATTTTCATCTAAAAGCAGGGAACCGACGGTCGTCATGCAGCGTTTATTTCTATATCCAGATTACAATTCTAATATATATATATATATATATATATATATATATATATTGTTAAGTACTAATGGTACTTAATGCAAGATTACAGTTTTTTCGTGGTTTACTGGTAGAAAAGCATTTTGCCAAACAGGTTTTTTGTCATGAAGTGCTTGATATCGAGACAGAGATAGCGCGTTAACAGAACTACTGTAGAGAAGTTTGATATATATATATATATATATATATATATATATATATCAGATTTCCCTGACGATCCGTTTAGGAGAAACCTAGGTAGGCTCGTCTGGCTCATTAGTTATATTAAGTTGGTTATATTAAATTCGCTCTACCTTTGTATTGAGCGCTTTCTGTTAGTTGATTACTCGTGTCGGGTTTTTTCTTTTTTTCTTTGGGTTTAGTGCTGATTTTTGTCCGAACACTTTTGACAGATTTTCATGTCCTAAGCTCTTTCATTTATTTTTTTTCTTTTTAAAACCCTTTTTTTCTTCTTTCGAAAGTTTTTAAGAAGGTTTTCGAGACGAGTATAACTACATATAATCACGTTTATATATATATATATATATATATATATATATATATATATATATATGAACCTGCGACCCCTATTTACATAGGGGAAGCTACCATTTGTGTTATATAAGCATGATAAAAACCTCGTCTGATCAGGAGGCTATCCATAGTCATATATATATATATATATATATATAGATATAGATGTCCAGTCCGTAAACGGCGAGGATATTCCACCAACATCAACTTAATAAAAAATATTAAGTGTTATATCTACATAGAGAGGAAATAGCCATTTTCAACATGTCATATTAAAACATGCATTTTCAAGCCCTTATAAACAAAGAATGAGGAAAATTCTAAGCCCAAAGGTTAGCTCTAGTAAAAGAATGGGTTGGGAGGTATTGTTATTTTTAGGTTAAGCTAGCAGAATTTTAGTAGTAATTTCTTCTTTGGTAGTGGGAGGTATGTGGCTTGACCCTTCAGTAAGTAGTGATATGTGGTGGGGAAGTAACTGCTTAACCAATTTTTAAAAAAAATTGTGACTAATTGGAAGAATAGGATAATTATTGCAATTTATACTTATTTCTATGGCGACACATACTTATGATCTCCCTTATGATCTCCCTTATGATCTCCCTTCGTTTGTTTTATTGGGACTAATTGGAGGAATAGGATAATTATTGTAATTTATACTTATTTCTATGGCGACACATACTTATGATCTCCCTTATGATCTCCCTTATGATCTCCCTTATGATCTCCCTTCGTTTGTTTTATTGGGACTAATTGGAGGAATAGGATAATTATTGCAATTTATACTTATTTCTATGGCGACACATACTTATGATCTCCCTTATGATCTCCCTTATGATCTCCCTTATGATCTCCCTTCGTTTGTTTTATTGGGACTAATTGGAGGAATAAGATAATTATTGTAATTTATACTTATTTCTATGGCGACACATACTTATGGTCTCCCTTATGATCTCCCTTATGATCTCCCTTATGATCTCCCTTCGTTTAATTGGAGGAATAAGATAATTATTGTAATTTATACTTATTTCTATGGCGACACATACTTATGGTCTCCCTTATGATCTCCCTTATGATCTCCCTTATGATCTCCCTTCGTTTGTTTTATTGGGACTAATTGGAAGAATAGGATAATTATTGCAAATTATACTTATTTCTATGGCGACACATACTTATGATCTCCCTTATGATCTCCCTTATGATCTCCCTTCGTTTGTTTTATTGTGACTAATTGGAAGAATAGGATAATTATTGCAATTTATACTTATTTCTATGGCGACACATACTTATGATCTCCCTTATGATCTCTCCCTTATGATCTCCCTTATGATCTCCCTTCGTTTGTTTTATTGGGACTAATTGGAGGAATAGGATAATTATTGTAATTTATACTTATTTCTATGGCGACACATACTTATGATCTCCCTTATGATCTCCCTTATGATCTCCCTTCGTTTGTTTTATTGTGACTAATTGGAGGAATAGGATAATTATTGTAATTTATACTTATTTCTATGACGACACTTACTAATGATCGCTCTTCCTTTATTCAGGAGTATATTCTGGTGTTTAAATTTCGAAATTTTAATTTTTTCTCTATTGTTTTTATAGGGTTAAGCTAGAGGAGTTTTAGTAGTAATTTCTTCTATGGTAGTGGGAGGTATGTGGCTTGACCCTTGAGTTAGTAGTGGTATGTAGTGGGGATTTAACTGCTGAGCCAAATTAAAAAAATATATTGTGACTAATTGGAAGAAAAGGATACTTATTGTAATTTATACTCGTTTCTATGACGACACATACTAATGATCTCCCTTCGTTTGTTCAGGAGTATATTTTAGTATTGGAAATTCAAAATTTTCATTTTTTTTTTTTGTGTGTGTGTGTCTGTACTTGCATATTTTTTTTCATCTTTATTTTTAGATTTATTATGCTTTATATTTTATCTTATTTTATTTTACTCTAAATTTTATAAATTTTATTAATTTTTTATAATTTTTATTAATTTTCTATAAATTTTATAAATTTTATTGTTTTTTTAATTTAAATCTAGTTTTAAAATTAAATTATATATCAAGATTTTCTTCAAAAAATTTTTTTCTGATAACTTCATCCCATTTTTAAACCAAAAACCGCCATGATTTATTTGTCAACCCGTCTGTTAACGTTTCTATGGAGAATCTTTTTTCTTTCCTTTCTTTTTTCTTTTTTCTTTCCTTTCTTTTTTTCTTAGCTTACTTCCCTGTCAACCACCCCTTCCCACTTCTTTCTTTATCTTTTCTTAGAGCCAGACAAGTCTAACTTTTAACTTACAACCCAGTTTAAAAGTAAGGTTTTCCAAAATCTAAAAATAGACATTTCTGTCTACTTTCTTATTAATCCCACCCCTTTAATTTTTCTGAGAAGTATATTTTTTTAACTTCTGCCGGTAATATATCTGTCTTTATTTTTAAATAAAAGTTGCCGAGGATACGTGAAATTTCTCTTAGGGATTTCATGTAGAAATGGCCATACAACTGATTTGAACATCGAAATTTAGTTTATGTTTTATATATATATATATATATATATATATATATATATATATATATATATATTAAAAAAGGATTAATTCAAAGATGTTGAATGGCCATTTCGATATGAAGATCCCCACGGGGGACGACACATCACCTCAACAACAGAAAAAACCTTTCAGAAACTGGAGAAAAATTAGTCTACTTTTCCTTTTTAAATAGATTGCAAAGAAATTAAAAAATAAATAATAAAATAAAATAAAAATAAAAATAAAGGGAAAGAAAAAGAAAAAGAAAACGAAAAAGAAAAAGAAAAAGATAGAATAAAATCAAATAAATAAGAAAAGATAAAAAATTGAAAAAAAATTCCCTTGGATTGAAGTATCTGAATTAAAATATATATATATATGTGTGTGTGTGTGTGTGTGTGTGTGTGTGTGTGTGTGTGTGTGTGTGTGTGTGTGTGTTTGAGTACACTCGCATATAAAAAATTTCTAATGTTAATAAAAGTGTTGAATGTAATATAACAGATCTATTAAGTATATGTTAATAAATTTACATATTAAATTATCTATGGCACGACTCGGAATTTCATGCATTATCATCAAGTGTTTATTATGAACTTGACCGTTCCGGGTTTGGGATTGTTGATCTTCGCGTTCAATATGGTAATTATATATTATAATACTGGGATACTATTAATTATCTTTTTAATTGTATAATTTAATTTGGACTAAAACTTAAATATTAACTGGGAAAGTAAAATTTTATAATTTAAATTAATAAAAATTAAAATTGATTGGTAGAATTTTTTTTTAGAACGGAGGCTATACACTTTATGCCAAGTGGGATTACTTGTTTTTATTTTAGGGAAAAAACAAAAGAAATTAATATTAAAATTTTATTACTTCACTTTATAAGTCCGTGCTACTGACAACTCTCCGTGCTAAGCGCACATTGTCTTTTATACATCCGAGTGACCGGATGTCTCATGTTACGAGCCACGACGCAACATATATAAAAAAAAAAAACTTAAAGAAAAGATATGTAAATCAACATTGCATTTTTCTTAGTTAATATTTGTTATTTTAACCTTAATTTTTTTTAAATAGTTGAAGTATGTTAAGTAGTAAAAATTGATTTTACCAGACATTAATGAATATTTATTATACTAAGGTACGCATTTTAATATTTGTACTTTCTTACCTGTTTGCAGTTCTCCCCAAAATTTGGTTTTAATAGGTCGATGAGTGACTATTTTAGATTGTGTGACGGACGGAATAACGGAAATCACAGATAATCTATTTATATTTAAGAATTTCCTATCCAAATTAAAATCAAATTGCCGCTTTTCTACAGAATTGGGACTTTTGTTATTCTCAGTTCTCAAATTGTTAAACACAGCGAGTTAACAACTTTCGAGAAAGCGCGTATAATTAGACGAAAACTACAAGAAAATATCCTCACAAATTTAGCGAAATAGTGAAAACAGGAAAATCACATTAGAAACAAATAAAAGAGTGCTGGATTGCTAAGTGATATCTGTCCTTCTGTATGGAAGTGAATACTGGACGATTTCATCAAAGATGAAGGAGGGGCTTGAAGCAGCAGAAATTTGGTTTTACAGAAGGATGCTGATGATACCATGGACGGAGCATGTGTGCAACGATGAGGTGTTGGAAAAGATGCAAACGAGAAGAAAACTGATACTAAATATCAGGAAGAGACAAATGAGGTTCCTTGGACGCGTAATGAGGAAGAAGGGCCTGGAGAACTTAATACTCACAGGTTGGATAAATGGAAGGAGAGACAGGGGAAAGCAGAGCGAGGCGTACTTGTTAGGTCTGAGCAAATGGTTGACAGAGCGGGGCTTTAAAGAGATCCCAAGAGAAAAATTATTGAGAGCGACAAGAGACAGAGCCAAGTGGAAATCCATGATCGCCTACGTCCTGAAGGGACATGGCACATGAAGAAGAAGAATCCAGTTCCTAGTTTGCGCTGCTTTTGTGAGAATTATAAATAAATTCCAATGTCAAATACTTAAAAAAGTTGGAATTTGGCTCCAGAAAGAAATATTTGCTCCTCCTCATTTTCTCTTTCTCTTTTTTCTCTTGCTTCTTCTCCTTCTTTTTTTCTTTTTCTTTTCCTTCTTCTCATACTCTTCTTCTTCTTCTTTTTCTTCTTCTTTTTTGTCATTTCAGGACGTAGACAATCACAGATCTGATCATTTTCCTGCATTTTGCAGTTCTTAATCTTAGGTCTCTTAAGTGAATGCTAGATGATTTCATCAAAGATGAAGGACAGTCTTGAGGCAGCAGAAATGTGGTTTTACAGAAGGATGCTGAGGATACCATGGACGGAGCACGTGTGCAACGATGAGGTGTTGGAAAGGATGCAAACGAGAAGAAAACTGATAATAAATATCAGGAAGAGACAAATAAGGTTCCTGGGACACGTAATGAGGAAAGAGGGCCTGAAGAATTTAATACTCACAGGACGGATAGAAGAAAAGAGAGACAGGGGAAAGCAGTGAAAGATCTGGATGGCGGAGTGGGCTTTGGAAAGGATGCCATGAGAAAATATATTGAGAGCGACAAGATACAGTGGAAGTCCATGATCGCCTACGTCCTGAAGGGACACGACAAACGAAGATGAAGAAAAACAGGAAAACAATGCGTGAAGCGAAAGCATTAAATCAAATATTTCTGCACACTATTAATGTTTCTGTTTCTAATTCTTCGTAAACCCCCACCCCCTGCGTTTTAATGGTTCTACGGCCTTTACTTGGGTGAATGGCGATTAAAGAAAATTTTTTTTTTTAAGTTCGAATTTATAAAATCTAATTTTAAAACGACCCATTTAAAGCAAATAACAACCAACCTCTAGGGGTTTGAAAGAATATAGAATTTAAATGATAACAATACATAGAAAAGGAAATACGACTTTCTATTAATATAAGGGATATGTTATATAAGACACACACACACACACACACACATATATATATTGTCATCCGCAGACAGATCTGTTTCGCCGTATCACAGCTCATCAGTTCGGTTAGACTCCGATTGCTTTTTGCCGTATTGATGGGTTAAAGAGGTTAGTATCAGAGATAAAAGTGGACATTGAAGTCAACACCAAGCAGTGACAGGCTATTTCATGCTTAAACGCATTTATCAGGCCGCGCGCGCGCACACGCACGCTCACACACACACACACACATAATAAAATTGGTCATAATAAAACTAGACCAGTGCACATTTTTATCAAAAATATTTGAATATTTTCCATTTGTAAACAAGTTATTAACGCGACCTAGGTTTCTACCATGAGTGGTGTTATCAGGCGATTTTCAGGAACTGATTTTACCGTTTACCCTGTAGCATAGCATATTGGGAATAGCTTCTTCTTTAGCTTTTCTTCTTGGCCAGGGAGAAAAGTTAGAGATTATGCTATTCCCAAACAAAAACGAACTATTCAATGAAAGAACAAAAATTATTACTAAGTGTCACCATACGAAAACATATCTCTGAGGTTCATACAACCATGACTGAAAACGTTATAATTTCTTGTAATTTTAAAAATTGCGCGTTCAAAAATTCCCTGCCACGTAAGCGTTCAAAAAACAACGTTACTTGAGTGTTCTTTAAAAAAAAAAAAAAAAAAGGAAAAGAAAACGGTAACGTGAAAAAATCAGTTTTTGAAAATCGCCTGAAGACACCATTCATGGTAAAAACTTAGGTTGCGTAATGAAGTTTACAAATGGAATATATATATATATATATATATATATATATATATATATATGGAGAGAGAGGGAAACAGAGAGAGTCGTGATAATCTATTGGGTATTAATACAACAGATTTTATTTTATTACTTAAATAGTATTTTGGTGTATATGCACATTTGAATAGACGCTCCATTTCTTAACTAGTGTATTATTATGGCTCGTAAGTTTTAATGTTTCCAAAACAAAGCCGCTCTCTTTTAACCACCATTAAGAAACAATCCTGCCTTCCATTAGAATGCATAACGCTAGTCTTTCTAGAGAGCAACACACCTTTGCCTTTAGTCAGTTAAGTATCATACGTGATACACGCTTTGGGCGATCATGTCTCGAAAGAGACATGACTGATTGGGCAGAATATTATCTCGCAGTGGGTTACTATTGCTTTCTGCGGTAGACTGGTTGCCAGCCAAGGCTATAAAACCCAATCTGTCCTATTATTTGACTCATAGCTAGAATGAGAAGAGATGTATTATCTTATTAAGTAGTAATTAGTGGGGGATCAGTTTATTACTTCCTAATAATAGAAAACCGATTCCCGACTTTATGCCCAGTAATCATGTTTCCAACTATTATATTCAGTCAGTCAGTTAAGTACCATACGTGATACACGCTTTGGGCGATCATGTCTCGAAAGAGACATGGCTGACTGGGCAGAATATTATCTCGCAGTGGGTTACTATTGCTTTCTGCGGTAGACTGGTTGCCAGCCATGGTTAAAGAACCCAATCTGACCTTTTATTTAATACATAACTTGAGGGAAGATACGGATTCATACCTTTCCCAAGGTTATTTGTGTCTAAGTGAATGCAAGAAATCCAACTGGAATTCGAACTCGGCACCCCGATTTCTCGTTCCTAGCCGATATCCTTTGCACCATCACACACATCCTTACTTTCTCAAATAACTTCAAACAGATTGAATATATTGAATCTACTGGAAGGTTGGTTCACTGCGTCGGACTAACAAGTTGGGGTTGTTTTTTTTTGTTTTTTGTTGTTGTTTTTTGTCAAAATCCATTTTGCACATTTATAAATCTACCATTCGTCCGTACATTGAATACTGCTGCCATATCTGGTCGAGTGCTCCTGCTATTCATCTCGATCTTCTCGTCAGAATCCATTTTGCACATTTATAAATCTACCATTCGTCCGCGCATTGAATACTGTTGACATATCTGGTCGAGTGCTCCTGCTATTCATCTCGTTCTTCTCGTCAAAATCCATTTTGCACACTTATAAATCTACCATTCGTCCGTGCATTGAATACTGTTGCAATATCTGGTCGGGTGCTCCTGCTATTCATCTCGATCTTCTCGTCAGAATCCATTTTGCACATTTATAAATCTACCATTCGTCCGCGCATTGAATACTGTTGACATATCTGGTCGAGTGCTCCTGCTATTCATCTCGTTCTTCTCGTCAACATCCATTTTGCAGATTTATAAATCTACCATTCGTCCGTGCATTGAATACTGTTGCAATATCTGGTCGGGTGCTCCTGCTATTCATCTCGATCTTTTCGTCAGAATCCATTTTGCACACTTATAAATCTACCATTCGTCCGTGCATTAAATACTGTTGCCATATCTGGTCGAGTGCTCCTGCTATTCATCTCGATCTTCTCGTCAGAATCCATTTTGCACACTTATAAATCTACCATTCGTCCGTGCATTGAATACTGTTGCCATATCTGGTCGGGTGCTCCTGCTATTCATCTGGATTTTCTCGTCAGAATCCATTTTGCACATTTATAAATCTACCATTCGTCCGCGCATTGAATACTGTTGCCATGTCTGGTCGGGTGCTCATGCTATTCATCTCGATCTTCTCGTCAGAATCCATTTTGCACATTTATAAATCTACCATTCGTCCGTGCATTGAATACTGTTGCCATATCTGGTCGGGTGCTCCTGCTATCCATCTCGATCTTCTCGTCAGAATCCATTTTGCACATTTATAAATCTACCATTCGTCCGTGCATTGAATACTGTTCCAATATCTGGTCGGGTGCTCCTGTTATTCATCTCGATCTTCTCGTCAGAATCCATTTAGCACATTTATAAATCTACCATTCGTCCGTGCATTGAATACTGTTGCAATATCTGGTCGGGTGCTCCTGCTATTCATCTCGATCTTCTCGTCAGAATCCATTTTGCATATTTATAAATCTACCATTCGTCCGTGCATTGAATACTGTTGCCATATCTGGTCGGGTGCTCCTGCTATTTATCTCGATCTTCTCGTCAGAATCCATTTTGCACACTTATAAATCTACCATTCGTCCGTGCATTGAATACTGTTCCAATATCTGGTCGGGTGCTCCTGCTATTCATCTGGATTTTCTCGTCAGAATACATTTTGCACATTTATAAATCTACCATTCGTCCGTGCATTGAATACTGTTGCCATATCTGGTCGGGTGCTCATGCTATTCATCTCGATCTTCTCGTCAGAATCCATTTTGCACATTTATAAATCTACCATTCGTCCGTGCATTGAATACTGTTGCCATATCTGGTCGGGTGCTCCTGCTATTCATCTGGATTTTCTCGTCAGAATCCATTTTGCACATTTATAAATCTACCATTCGTCCGCGCATTGAATACTGTTGCAATATCTGGTCGGATGCTCATGCTATTCATCTCGATCTTCTCGTCAGAATCCATTTTGCACATTTATAAATCTACCATTCGTCCGTGCATTGAATACTGTTGCAATATCTGGTCGGGTGCTCCTGCTATCCATCTCGATCTTCTCGTCAGAATCCATTTTGCACATTTATAAATCTACCATTCGTCCGTGCATTGAATACTGTTCCAATATCTGGTGGGTGCTCCTGTTATTCATCTCGATCTTCTCGTCAGAATCCATTTTGCACATTTATAAATCTACCATTCGTCCGTGCATTGAATACTGTTGCAATATCTGGTCGGGTGCTCCTGCTATTCATCTCGATCTTCTCGTCAGAATCCATTTTGCATATTTATAAATCTACCATTCGTCCGTGCATTGAATATTGTTGCCATATCTGGTCGGGTGCTCCTGCTATTTATCTCGATCTTCTCGTCAGAATCCATTTTGCACACTTATAAATCTACCATTCGTCCGTGCATTGAATACTGTTCCAATATCTGGTCGGGTGCTCCTGCTATTCATCTGGATTTTCTCGTCAGAATACATTTTGCACATTTATAAATCTACCATTCGTCCGTGCATTGAATACTGTTGCAATATCTGGTCGGGTGCTCCTGCTATTCATCTCGATCTTCTCGTCAGAATCCATTTTGCATATTTATAAATCTACCATTCGTCCGTGCATTGAATACTGTTGCCATATCTGGTCGGGTGCTCCTGCTATTCATCTGGATTTTCTCGTCAGAATCCATTTTGCACATTTATAAATCTACCATTCGTCCGTGCATTGAATACTGTTGCCAATATCTGGTCGGGTGCTCCTGGTATTCATCTCGATCTTCTCGTCAGAATCCATTTTGCATATTTATAAATCTACCATTCGTCCGTGCATTGAATACTGTTGCAATATCTGGTCGGGTGCTCCTGCTATTCATCTCGATCTTCTCGTCAGAATCCATTTTGCACATTTATAAATCTACCATTCGTCCGCGCATTGAATACTGTTGCCATATCTGGTCGGTTGCTCATGCTATTCATCTCGATCTTCTCGTCAGAATCCATTTTGCACATTTATAAATCTACCATTCGTCCGTGCATTGAATACTGTTGCAATATCTGGTCGGGTGCTCCTGCTATTCATCTTGATCTTCTCGTCAGAATTCATTTTGCACACTTATAAATCTACCATTCGTCCGTGCATTGAATACTGTTGCCATATCTGGTCGGGTGCTCCTGCTATTCATCTCGATCTTCTCGTCAGAATCCATTTTGCACATTTATAAATCTACCATTCGTCCGTGCATTG
Organism: Ascarosepion bandense; assembly: GCA_037127315.1. Classification (NCBI taxonomy): domain Eukaryota; kingdom Metazoa; phylum Mollusca; class Cephalopoda; order Sepiida; family Sepiidae; genus Ascarosepion; species Ascarosepion bandense. Next base: position 696,106 of record JBBBDQ010000306.1, read on the forward strand.
AATACTATTGAAATATCTGGTCGGGTGCTCCTGCTATTCATCTCGATCTTCTCGTCAGAATACATTTTGCACATTTATAAATCTACCATTCGTCCGTGCATTGAATACTGTTGCAATATCTGGTCGGGTGCTCCTGGTATTCATCTCGATCTTCTCGTCAGAATCCATTTTGCACATTTATAAATCTACCATTCGTCCGCGCATTGAATACTGTTGCCATATCTGGTCGGGTGCTCATGCTATTCATCTCGATCTACTCGTCAGAATCCATTTTGCACACTTATAAATCTACCATTCGTCCGCGCATTGAATACTGTTGCAATATCTGGTCGGGTGCTCCTGCTATTCATCTCGATCTTCTCGTCAGAATCCATTTTGCACACTTATAAATCTACCATTCGTCCGTGCATTGAATACTGTTGCCATATCTGGTCGGGTGCTCCTGCTATTCATCTGGATTTTCTCGTCAGAATCCATTTTGCACATTTATAAATCTACCATTCGTCCGTGCATTGAATACTGTTGCCATATCTGGTCGGGTGCTCCTGCTATTCATCTGGATTTTCTCGTCAGAATCCATTTTGCACATTTATAAATCTACCATTCGTCCGTGCATTGAATACTGTTGCCATATCTGGTCGGGTGCTACTGCTATTCATCTGGATTTTCTCATCAGAATCCATTTTGCACATTTATAAATCTACCATTCGTCCGTGCATTGAATACTGTTGCCATATCTGGTCGGGTGCTCCTGCTATTCATCTCGATCTTCTCGTCAGAATTCATTTTGCACATTTATAAATCTACCATTCGTCCGTGCATTGAATACTGTTGCAATATCTGGTCGGGTGCTCCTGCTATTCATCTCGATCTTCTCGTCAGAATCCATTTTGCATATTTATAAATCTACCATTCGTCCGTGCATTGAATACTGTTGCAATATCTGGTCGGGTGCTCCTGCTATTCATCTCGATCTTCTCGTCAGAATCCATTTTGCACACTTATAAATCTACCATTCGTCCGTGCATTGAATACTGTTGCCATATCTGGTCGGGTGCTCATGCTATTCATCTCGATCTTCTCGTCAGAATCCATTTTGCACATTTATAAATCTACCATTCGTCCGTGCATTGAATACTGTTGCAATATCTGGTCGGGTGCTCCTGCTATTCATCTTGATCTTCTCGTCAGAATTCATTTTGCACACTTATAAATCTACCATTCGTCCGTGCATTGAATACTGTTGCCATATCTGGTCGGGTGCTCCTGCTATTCATCTCGATCTTCTCGTCAGAATCCATTTTGCACATTTATAAATCTACCATTCGTCCGCGCATTGAATACTGTTGCCATATCTGGTCGTGTGCTCCTGCTATTCATCTCGATCTTCTCGTCAGAATCAATTTTGCACATTTATAAATCTACCATTCGTCCGTGCATTGAATACTGTTGCCATATCTGGTCGGGTGCTCCTGCTATTCATCTCGATCTTCTCGTCAGAATCCATTTTGCACATTTATAAATCTACCATTCGTCCGTGCATTGAATACTATTGAAATATCTGGTCGGGTGCTCCTGCTATTCATCTCGATCTTCTCGTCAGAATCCATTTTGCACACTTATAAATCTACCATTCGTCCGTGCATTGAATACTGTTGCCATATCTGGTCGGGTGCTCCTGCTATTCATCTGGATTTTCTCGTCAGAATCCATTTTGCACATTTATAAATCTACCATTCGTCCGTGCATTGAATACTGTTGCCATATCTGGTCGGGTGCACCTGCTATTCATCTGGATTTTCTCGTCAGAATCCATTTTGCACATTTATAAATCTACCATTCGTCCGTGCATTGAATACTGTTGCCATATCTGGTCGGGTGCTACTGCTATTCATCTGGATTTTCTCATCAGAATCCAATTTTGCACATTTATAAATCTACCATTCGTCCGTGCATTGAATACTGTTGCCATATCTGGTCGGGTGCTCCTGCTATCCATCTCGATCTTCTCGTCAGAATTCATTTTGCACATTTATAAATCTACCATTCGTCCGTGCATTGAATACTGTTGCAATATCTGGTCGTGTGCTCCTGCTATTCATCTCGATCTTCTCGTCAGAATCCATTTTGCATATTTATAAATCTACCATTCGTCCGTGCATTGAATACTGTTGCAATATCTGGTCGGGTGCTCCTGCTATTCATCTCGATCTTCTCGTCAGAATCCATTTTGCACACTTATAAATCTACCATTCGTCCGTGCATTGAATACTGTTGCCATATCTGGTCGGGTGCTCCTGCTATTCATTTGGATTTTCTCGTCAGAATCCATTTTGCACATTTATAAATCTACCATTCGTCCGCGCATTGAATACTGTTGCCATATCTGGTCGGGTGCTCATGCTATTCATCTGGATTTTCTCGTCAGAATCCATTTTGCACATTTATAAATCTACCATTCGTCCGTGCATTGAATACTGTTGCCATATCTGGTCGGGTGCTCCTGCTAATCATCTGGATTTTCTCGTCAGAATCCATTTTGCACATTTATAAATCTACCATTCGTCCGTGCATTGAATACTGTTGCCATGTCTGGTCGGGTGCTCCTGCTATTAATCTCGATCTTCTCGTCAGAATTCATTTTGCACATTTATAAATCTACCATTCGTCCGTGCATTGAATACTGTTGCAATATCTGGTCGGGTGCTCCTGCTATTCATCTCGATCTTCTCGTCAGAATCCATTTTGCACATTTATAAATCTACCATTCGTCCGTGCATTGAATACTGTTGCAATATCTGGTCGGGTGCTCCTGCTATTCATCTCGTTCTTCTCGTCAGAATCCATTTTGCACATTTATAAATCTACCATTCGTCCATGCATTGAATACTGTTGCAATATCTGGTCGGGTGCTCCTGCTATTCATCTCGATCTTCTCGTCAGAATCCATTTTGCACACTTATAAATCTACCATTCGTCCGTGCATTAAATACTGTTGCCATATCTGGTCGGGTGCTCCTGCTATTCATCTCGATCTTCTCGTCAGAATCCATTTTGCACACTTATAAATCTACCATTCGTCCGTGCATTGAATACTGTTGCAATATCTGGTCGAGTGCTCCTGCTATTCATCTCGATCTTCTCGTCAGAATCCATTTTGCACATTTATAAATCTACCATTCGTCCGTGCATTGAATACTGTTGCAATATCTGGTCGGGTGCTCCTGCTATTCATCTCGATCTTCTCGTCAGAATCCATTTTGCACGTTTATAAATCTACCATTCGTCCGTGCATTGAATACTGTTGCCATATCTGGTCGGGTGCTCATGCTATTCATCTCGATCTTCTCGTCAGAATCCATTTTGCACACTTATAAATCTACCATTCGTCCGTGCATTGAATACTGTTGCAATATCTGGTCGGGTGCTCCTGCTATTCATCTCGATCTTCTCGTCAGAATCCATTTTGCACACATATAAATCTACCATTCGTCCGTGCATTGAATACTGTTGCCATATCTGGTCGGGTGCTCCTGCTATTCATCTGGATTTTCTCGTCAGAATCCATTTTGCACATTTATAAATCTACCATTCGTCCGCGCATTGAATACTGTTGCCATATCTGGTCGGGTGCTCCTGCTATTCATCTGGATTTTCTCGTCAGAATCCATTTAGCACATTTATAAATCTACCATTCGTCCGTGCATTGAATACTGTTGCCATATCTGGTCGGGTGCTCCTGCTATTCATCTGGATTTTCTCGTCAGTTATCCATTTTGCACATTTATAAATCTACCATTAGTCCGTGCATTGAATACTGTTGCCATATCTGGTCGGGTGCTCCTGCTATTCATCTCGATCTTCTCGTCAGAATTCATTTTGCACATTTATAAATCTACCATTCGTCCGTGCATTGAATACTGTTGCAATATCTGGTCGGGTGCTCCTGCTATTCATCTCGATCTTCTCGTCAGAATCCATTTTGCACATTTATAAATCTACCATTCGTCCGTGCATTGAATACTGTTGCAATATCTGGTCGGGTGCTCCTGCTATTCATCTCGATCTTCTCGTCAGAATCCATTTTGCACACTTATAAATGTACCATTCGTCAGTGCATTGAATACTGTTGCCATATCTGGTCGGGTGCTCCTGCTATTCATCTCGATCTTCTCGTCAGAATCCATTTTGCACATTTATAAATCTACCATTCGTCCGCGCATTGAATACTGTTGCCATATCTGGTCGGGTGCTCCTGCTATTCATCTCGATCTTCTCCTCAGAATTCATTTTGCACATTTATAAATCTACCATTCGTCCGTGCATTGAATACTGTTGCAATATCTGGTCGGGTGCTCCTGCTATTCATCTCGATCTTCTCGTCAGAATCCATTTTGCACACATATAAATCTACCATTCGTCCGTGCATAGAATACTGTTGCCATATCTGGTCGGGTGCTCCTGCTATTCATCTGGATTTTCTCGTCAGAATCCATTTTGCACATTTATAAATCTACCATTCGTCCGCGCATTGAATACTGTTGCCATATCTGGTCGGGTGCTCCTGCTATTCATCTGGATTTTCTCGTCAGAATCCATTTAGCACATTTATAAATCTACCATTCGTCCGTGCATTGAATACTGTTGCCATATCTGGTCGGGTGCTCCTGCTATTCATCTGGATTTTCTCGTCAGTTATCCATTTTGCACATTTATAAATCTACCATTCGTCCGTGCATTGAATACTGTTGCCATATCTGGTCGGGTGCTCCTGCTATTCATCTCGATCTTCTCGTCAGAATTCATTTTGCACATTTATAAATCTACCATTCGTCCGTGCATTGAATACTGTTGCCAATATCTGGTCGGGTGCTCCTGCTATTCATCTCGATCTTCTCGTCAGAATCCATTTTGCACATTTATAAATCTACCATTCGTCCGTGCATTGAATACTGTTGCAATATCTGGTCGGGTGCTCCTGCTATTCATCTCGATCTTCTCGTCAGAATCCATTTTGCACACTTATAAATGTACCATTCGTCAGTGCATTGAATACTGTTGCCATATCTGGTCGGGTGCTCCTGCTATTCATCTCGATCTTCTCGTCAGAATCCATTTTGCACATTTATAAATCTACCATTCGTCCGCGCATTGAATACTGTTGCCATATCTGGTCGGGTGCTCCTGCTATTCATCTCGATCTTCTCCTCAGAATTCATTTTGCACATTTATAAATCTACCATTCGTCCGTGCATTGAATACTGTTGCAATATCTGGTCGGGTGCTCCTGCTATTCATCTCGATCTTCTTGTCAGAATCCATTTTGCACATTTATAAATCTACCATTCGTCCGTGCATTGAATACTGTTGCAATATCTGGTCGGGTGCTCCTGCTATTCATCTCGATCTTCTCGTCAGAATCCATTTTGCACATTTATAAATCTACCATTCGTCCGCGCATTGAATACTGTTGCCATATCTGGTCGGGTGCTCCTGCTATTCATCTCGATCTTCTCGTCAGAATCCATTTTGCACATTTATAAATCTACCATTCGTCCGTGCATTGAATACTGTTGCAATATCTGGTCGGGTGCTCCTGCTATTCATCTCGAGCTTCTCGTTAGAATCCATTTTGCACATTTATAAATCTACCATTCGTCCGTACATTGAATATTGTTGCCATATCTGGTCGGGTGCTCCTGCTATTCATCTTGAAGTTCACGACCAAATCCAAAGGAGGATCTGCAATATAATTGATTGTGATTTAGCAGTCCGTCTTCAATCACCTTCTCGCCGACGATGTGGCTTCCCTCTGTCTTTTCTACAAATATTTCCATGGCATCTATTCCGATGAACGTTTTCCTTGATACCTCTAACACATGTATTTACTCGTGCTAGTAGATTGACGTTAAGGTCCCGCCCTTTTACCTTCGTAAATGTAACCTCTTCTTCTACCCGAAGAGTTTCTTTTCTCGCACTTACCGTTTGTGGAAACCACTTCCATTTGCATGCTTCCCTGATAGTTACAATCTCCAAAAGTTTAAATGAAACGTCAATTGCCATCTTTCATGTACTTGATTACCATCTATCTCTTATCTTTTTTTCGACATCGCCTGTATCGTTTTTATTTTTTTATTATTTATTCTCTTACTGTAATCCAATTCGCCCCAGTGGCATTTCTGCCTTCCTTGGGGTGAAATGATTATAAAAAAAAACATATATACGATTTTCATCGATAACTTTGCTGATATTTCAGTTTCAGTTTGAGTTTTACTTAACGGCATATCAATACCTCTGTGGGTCATTTAATGCCAAAAAGGTGGGGGTTTAAGGTATTTTTTTAATGTTCAGTCATAGTGAAAAGGTTGATTTAGTCAGATTTTGATTAAGATTTTTTGTTTCTATTTTTTTTGTTTTAGGAAACTGAAAATATCTTCGAGTTTTTTCTTCAGATTTTTTTCTTCAGATTATTATTATTGCTAATATTTTTCCTTCAAAAATGTATATTTTTCTATAAAAGTCTATTTTTATGTAAATTTTTCTATAAAACTGTATTTTTATGTTTTCATAGTGTTTTGAACTCAGTTTGGGGGTTAACTATTTGCCCATAGATGGGACCCTAACAGGTGCTACCACGTCAGGGTCAACCTGAGAACAAAACAACAGCAATTAAGAGGTGGTTCCATGCTCCTCAAAACCTCTCAGTCAGAGGCCTTGCTGCTGGATGCAGTGTTTTCTAATACTCAGTTGTTAGTGGGTTTATTGTTTTCCTTAGTATAAAATTATGATATATATATATATATATATATATATATATATATATATATATACAATTATTATTATTATTATTATTATTATTATTATTATTATACCATACTGACACTTGATAGTTATAAAGTTTCGGTGTTTAATACATCATCGTCAGTAAATTAAATTAACCACATTTCACTGCCAGTTGATCTTGTATTAAACGCGGAAATTTATAGCTATGAAGTTACAGTATGCTATAATAATAATAATAATAATAATAATAATAATAAAACACTATGGAAAATCTGTAAACAAACACTGGTATGAACATCACCCAGCACCGGTTACAGAAATAGAAGATGTCCCCATTCTATGGGATTACACCATCTACACAGACAGAAAAATTGAAGCAAACAGGCCAGACATTATTGTTAAAAACCAGAAGGAGAAAACTTGCCTATTAATTGATATGGCTTGTCCAGCGGATTGTAACATAGCAATCCAAGGAATTTGAAAAACTGTCAAAATATAAAGACCTGGAAATTGAAATAGAAAAAATGTGGAAATTGAAAATAAGAGTTGTGCCAGTGATAGTGGGTGCACTTGGAATGATAAAAAGTGGAACAAAACAACACATTGAAAGAATCCCTGGAAACCCCAGCTTAAGAGATATACAAAAAATTGTCTTATTAAGTACAGCCCACACACTAAGGAAAACTTTATCTATGTAATGCTGGGGATGATAGGGAAGATAGAAAAAATGAAATGGAGCCATAACAACACGCCACAACCTGCCTTAGGTCTCCCCGCAGACTTGGTTGGTAGTGAGACCAAAGCAGAAATCGAAATACGATGAAAAATGACACAATAATAATAATAAAGAGTATATATGACTATAACTCTCTGCTTTGAGTGCCTCTTGGGCTTTGTACTCTACGTAGAATTAATAATAATAATAATAATAATAATATATCTGCAGTCTACTTTCGTATTGAGCACTTTTTAAAAGTAAATATCTAACTGCAAAATGTACTTGCATTAGTATGAACCAATTATATATATATATATATATATAGAGAGAGAGAGAGAGACAGAGAGACAGAGAGACAGAGAGAGATAGAGAGATAGATAGATATAGGATATATATATATATAATACTGAGTTAATCATCTGTATTTTGAAATTCCATTGACTTCAAGAAATCTAAGTTGTTGTCATGATTTCATAAGTTTAACATCGTACAAGGCACTAAGTGAGAAACTTACTCACGCCGAAAAATCAGCCAGATGCACTCCCTGACCCTAAAAAGAATTCCGCTATTTACTGTTCTCTCTTGTATATCTGCTTGCTTCTACGTCGATATTGCGGTAGTCAGATAGACAGAATTTGTCTCCAATTCGCGTGTACCCCACTACTACAGAAAGATTATATATATATATATGTGTGTGTGTGTGTGTGTGTGTGTGTGTGTGTGTGTAATCATTCTGCTGGGTTTGTGCGCATTTTAAAGATTAATAATTACTGGTGTTTATTTACAGAAGCTGGGCTTATTATCCTGTCAAAAATGTTCTGATTTAAGGGAAGGTTATAATTATTTTTTTTTTTTGTTTTATTTGCTGGTCATCGTTGTCAGCGCATGTTTATTGTGGTGCGGAAAAAGACTATCTTCACAATGTCCATCTATGTCGGCCCTGTTTTAAGTGATTTTGCTTGGTTGGGGTAAAACGAAATTGTAAAATAAATGATGACGCTAGGTTTATGCTGTTTGAAATGAGAAAAATAAACATGTTTCCTCCTGGAGAAAAGATGGAATAATTCTTCAGTGAATTATTCTCACGACTATTTTATTTTCTGCATTTTTATTTGAATGCAATGTCCAAGGTCAGGAAAAATGTGTCACTAAATGCATTATTCCATGAATTATTCAGACTAGTATCCTCATCTTGGATGTTTTGATCACAAATGAATTATTATAGGAATTCATTGCAAATGGCTTACAAGTGATATGGATAGCAAACGAGTTACTATAAAAATGCATTATCTCATGAATTATTCTGACAAATATCCTCATTTTGGATGTTTTGATTACAAATAATTCTTTAGAATTCATTGCAAATATTACAAGTGATATGGATTGCAAATGAGTTTATAAAAAAGTAATTTATTTTAAGATTATTCTGACGAGTATCCTCATTTTGGATGTTTTGATTACAAATAGGTGCTAGGAATTCATTGCAAATAACTTCAAGTGATATGGATTACCAAATGAGTTACTATAAAAATGCATTATCTCATGATTATTCTGACAAATCCTCATTTTGGATGTTTTGATTACAAATGAATTACTTTAGGAATTCATTGCAAATAACTTACAAATGGTATGGATTGCAAATGATTGATAAAAATACATTAAGCTGAATTATTCTGACGAGTATCCTCATTTTGGATGTTTTGATTACAAATGAATTGCTTTAGAGATTCATTGCAAATAACTTCAAGTGATATGGATTGCAAATGAGTTACAGTAAAATGCATTTATTTACGAATTATTGACAATTATCCTCATTTTGGATGTTTTGATTACAAATGAATTACTTTAGGAATTCATTGTAGATAACTTCAAGTGATATGGATTGCAAATAAGTTGATAAAAATGCATTATTTCATGAATTATTCTGACGAGTATCTCATTTTGGATGTTTTGATTGCAAATGAATTACTTTAGGAATTCATGCAAATAACTTCAAGTGATATGGATTGCAAATGAGTTACGATAAAAATGCATTATTTCATGAATTATTCTGACGAGTATCCTCATTTTGGATGTTTTGATTACAAATAAAATTACTTTGAATTCATTGCAAATAACTTCAAGTGATATGGATTGCAAATGAGTTACGATAAAAATGCATTATTTCATGAGTCATTGACGAAATATCTTCATTTGGATGTTTGATTACAAATGAATTACTTTGGGGATTATTCTAGTAGCTTCAAGTGATATGGATTGCAAAATGAGTTACGATAAAAACACATTATTTCATGAATTATTCTGACAGTATCCTCATTTGGATGTTTTGATTACAAATGAATTACTTTGAGAATTCATTGCAAATGGCTTCAAGTGATATGGTTATAAAATGAGTTACGATAAAAATACATTATTTCGCGAATTATTCTTGACGAGTATCCTCATTTTGGATGTTTGATTATTGATGAATTGTAGGAATTCATTGCAGTAACTTCAAGTGATATGGTTACTGAAAATGAGTTACGATAAAAATACATTATTGTGAATTATTCTGACGAGTATCCTCATTTTGGATATTTTTGATTACAAATGGTGCTTTAGGAATTCGTTGCAAATAGCTTCAAGTGATATGGATTGCAAATGAGTTACGATAAAAATGCATTATCTCATAATTATTCTGACAGTATCCTCATTTGGATGTTTTGATTACAAATGAATTACTTTAGGAATTCATTGCAAATAGCTTCAAGTGATATGGTTTAAATGAGTTACGATAAAAATACATTATTTCATGAATTATTCTGACGAGTATCCTCATTTTGGATGTTTTGAATTCTGAGCTAGATTACTTTAGGAATTCATTGCAAATATTCCAAGTGATATGGATTACAAATGGGTTACGATAAAAATGCATTATTTCATGAATTATTCTGGTAGTGTCACTCATCTTGGATGTTTTGATCATAAATGAATTACTTTAGGAATTCATTGCAAATGGCTTCCAAGTGATATGGATTGCAAACGAGTTACTATAAAAATGCATTATTTCATAAATTATTCTGACGAGTATCCTCATTTTGGATGTTTTGATTACAAATGAATTACTTTAGGAATTCATTGCAAATGGCTTCCAAGTGATATGGATTGCAAATGAGTTACTATAAAAATGCATTATTTCGTGAATTATTCAGACGAGTATCCTCATCTTGGATGTTTTGATTACAAATGAATTACTATAGGAATTCATTGCAAATGGCTTCCAAGTGATATGGATTGCAAATGAGTTACGATAAAAATGCATTATTTCGTGAATTATTCAGACGAGTATCCTCATCTTGGATGTTTTGATTACAAATGAATTACTATAGGAATTCATTGCAAATGGCTTCCAAGTGATATGGATTGCAAATGAGTTACTATAAAAATGCATTATTTCATGAATTATTCTGACGAGTATCCTCATCTTGGATGTTTTGATTACAAATGAATTACTATAGGAATTCATTGCAAATAGCTTACAAGTGATATGGATTGCAAACGAGTTACTATAAAAATGCATTATTTCATAAATTATTCAGACGAGTATCCTCATTTTGGATGTTTTGATCACAAATGAATTACTATAGGAATTCATTGCAAATGGCTTCCAAGTGATATGGATTGCAAATGAGTTACTATAAAAATGCATTATTTCATGAATTATTCTGACGAGTATCCTCATCTTGGATGTTTTGATTACAAATGAATTACTATAGGAATTCATTGCAAATAGCTTACAAGTGATATGGATTGCAAACGAGTTACTATAAAAATGCATTATTTCATAAATTATTCAGACGAGTAGCTCGTCTTTGTTGTTTGTATCAGAAATGATTTTATACAGAAATTCATTGT
>JBBBDQ010000306.1:710000-775000 GCA_037127315.1 Ascarosepion bandense
AATAACAATATTCTCTGTTTTCTTGTGGTAGATAGTCCTTTTTTCTAGCTTTCCTTTACTACTCTGACTAGGAATTCCTTTAGTTTTCTTTTTGTGTCAGCCATCAACTAAGTTTATCTTCTGGTTTTTATGTACCGTGTCCATTCAGTGTTGGCAACCACAAAGACGCTCACAAATCATTTCAAAAGATTAACAGAATATTTTAGTTTTTAGAATTTCTTCATGTGTAGTGCAAAATCACGAGATATTAAAATGAAGGGAATTCAACCGTTTGCTTTGAAATTTTTTATTATGTATATTAGTCTGTTTTAGAATTCCTTTATGTGTAGTGCAAAGTCACGAGATGTTAAAATGAAGGGAATTCAACTGTTTTCTTTGAACTTTTTATTATGTATGTTAGTCTGTTTTAGTATAATTTCCATAAGTAAAGGTGAGATTGGGAAAAATCCGGGGCGCAAATTGATGTTTTGGTAGTACTGGATGGCAGCGCTCCAGTTGAATCCATTGTATTCACTTACGCGTAAATACCCTTGGGAAAGGTATTAATCCGTCTCTTCCTTCCAGTTATGGGTTAAATAACAGGACAGATTGAGTTCTATAGCCTTGGTCGGCAACCAGTCTACCGTAGAAAGCAATAGCAACCTACTGCGGGATAATCTTCTGCCCAGTCAGTCATGTCTCTTTCGAGACATGATCGCCCAAGCGTGTATCACGTATGGCACTTAACTAACTGAATATATATATATTCTTGCTCTATAACCCGGCAATCTCGTAAGAGTACTGCATGATGGCCAGCTCAACAAGAACCCTCTACTTGATCAAGTCATTTGGTCAACGCATGGTCTGTCCTCTTTCTCCTTCCTCCTTGTATCGTTTCTAGCAAAATGGTCTTGAAAATGCCTTGCAATTTGGTTCGCTAGCCATACCAGTTCAGTTTCTTCTTCTTTATAAACCCGACATTTATCTGAAGATGCACTCTTCTTCACGCCTCTTCATCCGTAATTCGTTCGGTGTAAGATATACCAAGTAGGCGTGTTGGATTTATCATCACTGTAGCTTGGGTTCTCTGTTCTGCTATTCGAACCCATTAATCACATGTATACAGGATAGCTGATAAGGCAAGGGTATACAATCTATGTTTATTTTGGTGGGTGAGATTTTTGTCTTCCAAAATCGGTTTCAGCTATATCGTCGGAGATGTTGTCAATGCAATTCCCACATTAAGTTCTATTACAGATCTATCTTATACGATGCTTATATATATATATATATATATATATATATATATATATATATATATATATATAAGCATCAGCGTCACAAATGCCATTATGCACACTTAATGCATCATAGCATGTATAATAACGACAACAATAAATATCCACTTTAAACAAAACGTTCATGGCCTTTCACACTTTTTATTCTATACCAATTTTTCTCGTTGGAACAACCCTATTTCTGTATATATATATATATATATATATATATATATATATATATATATATATATAAATTGGAGTAGATAGTCTAAACAATTGGAGTAGATAGACTAAACTATCGCCCGGTTCACACTCCACCCACATCTATTGAACAGGTTAAGAGACTCATCCCTTGTTCCCTGTTTAGGATGTGGTTTCCGGCTTTCTCTTTTCCAATCTTTTCACTATTACGTAGCCCCCTGCACATCAGTGGCGTTACCGCCTTGCTCGGGGTGATACGATTAAAATATATATATGTGTGTGTGTGTGTGTGTGTGTGTGTGTGTGTGTGTCTGTGTGTGTGTGTGTGTGTGTGTGTGTGAGCATGTAGATATGTAAGCATGTATATATATATATATACATGCTTATATACAGGATGTCCATAAATTCCGTGTGCACTTTATTTTTATCACAAATACAAATAAACTTATATTTTTCTAAAAGTTCACGCGAACTTTATAAACACCATATATATATATATATATATATATATATATATATATATATATAGTCATCCACAGACAGATCCAGCTCATCAGTACGGTTAGACATCCGATTGCTTTTTCCCAGAATTGAAACCCACCCGAACAACTGGCGTCAGTCGGCGATTCTACCTCTGGGTTATGGGCGCTCGGTAGAAGAAGGCAGACTTTTTAGCGCGTATATTATCATTATACATATATGCGTAAATTCAGATTAAACTTAGTGGGGGAAATAGCCATTTCAACATGTCATTTTAATGCATGCATTTTTCGACCCCTTATAAACAGCGAATGAAGAAAACTTCTAAGCCCAGAGGTTAGATTAGGTAAAGGAAGGGGTTGAGATGTATTGGTTTTATTTGGGTTGGGCTGGGGGGAAAGAATTTAGTAGTAATTTCTCCTTGGTAGTAGGAGGTATGTGGCCTGACCCTTGAGTTAGTAGTGGTAGTTGGTGGGGAAGTAACTGCTTGGTCAAATTTTTAAAAAAATTTTGGGAACTAATTGAGAGAATAGGATAATTATTGTAATTTATACTTATTTCAATGCCGACACATACTTATGATCTCCCTTCGTTTGTTTAGGAGTATATTTGGTTCTTGAAATTTTAAAATTTTAATTTTTTCTATGAAACATAGATTAAACCTATGTCTTAACCTATTAGGGGTCCAAACCTTGCCTAAGGATCTAAGATACTTTCTTTTAATTCCTAATATTTTCTAGAAAGGGCTGTTTAGTATCTTAAACTAGGGTTGGTGATACCTGTGGGTATAAAGCTGTATATATATATATATATATATATATATATATATATATATATATATGCTTATCTTTTCAAAACTCAAATTATATAAGAATAGAATATAGATAATTTGAGTTTTGAAAAGAAAAAGAACATAATACATGAAAAATTATATAAAAAAAACTTAATGATAATACGTTGTCTCTCATTTTTAATGAAACCTGCATAAAAGAGACAGTGTTACCCGAATCCACAATATATATATATATATATATATATATATATATATATATATATATTGTGTGTGTGTGTGTGTGTGTGTGTGCCAAGTTTGTTGTATTTTAGTGGTTTTACTGATAGAGTGCATTTTTACTTCCTTGCTTTGTAAAATTTTGCAAAGTAATAATAACAAAAGAACCATTCTATTTTTTATTCAGCCTTATCCACTTGGCAACAAATACTAAAAAAAGTATTTAAAAAAAAACTGGGGTGACCTAATAATTATGGCCGGTAGTGTGTGTATTATCTATAATATGTGGCCTTGCCAATAGAGTATCGGGCACCGTAACAAAATAGTCAACATTAACCTGAGTTGTGTTGAATTGGATTTGAGTTGAATAATTTATATTGTATAAATGACGTGAATTTTAAAACTGACGTGACGAGCGCTCTTATTAAACATCGACGGAAAATGTAATATTGGAATCGGGAAAGACGCCTTCCAAAATACAAAGAAGGTATTTGAAAAAAAGCAACTTTTTTTAGAAGCAAAGAAAAGAGTGCTGTACTAATATTACATATAGCACAATATGTAATATTCAATATGGCATTGAATGCTGGACAATTTCCTCACAGACAAAGAGGGGGCTTGAGTCAACAGAAACAAACTAAAATGCTGAACTACTATGATATATATATTATGATGTTGACAGTTGCTCGTTCGACGTTAATCTGACACGGACTATTTTTTTTTTTTTTTTTTTTTGGTTGGATAGACTTTAGAATTCTTTCCTTAATCTTTTTAAAGTCTAAGGTTTCAATCTCCTCAGGGTAAGTCAGCAACGAGACATGTTTAACGGCTCGATACCCCACGATGGCCAAAAATAGATCCGTGATTTTTTTTTGATTTTTTTTTTTTTGTTTTGGTTTTGGGTGTCCTTCAATTTTTTTATCCTGGTCAGAAACACTTCAGCCAAATTGAAACCTCCTGGTTTTCAATGTCCAAGTTTCGTTCGGCGACGTCATTTTGTTATGATGTTGATAATTGTTTATTCGAGGTTATCTCTAGTCTTCTCTATCTCCAGATACGTCCATATACAATATAGGCAGGGCCGTAGCTGATGCTAAAAAATCACCGGGCACAGAGAAAATTGCCCGGATTTGTTAGTTGACAATGTGATGACGTCATCAGTGTCACTGTCATCCGTTTCCAGAAACTATGATTTTTGCGGATTTTTTCGGCTATTCCAGTGGACATTAGGCACAGAACGTGAACGAAAGCAGGAAATCGGATTCGGACTTTCTGAGTATAACCAGTCTTTTCTCCCAAAATTAATAAATAAACATATTTTTACTGTGTTCATTCGGATGTTTTCTTCGTTTTTCTTTCTTTCTTTCTTTCTGAATTGTTTAGTTTGATTTCTGACGAAGACATTTTTCCTTGCCTGGATTTTCACTATGATTGCACGGATCGGCCCGGACCCGTGCCCGGTGTGCCCGGTAGTCAGATACGGCCATGCATATAGGGGTATGGCTATGCTAACTATTATTAGCAAGCCAATCCCCCTACAGTTTCTTTTCTCGCACTCCCTTCTACATAACTTTCTTTTAATAGCATCAACCGCCATAATTTCTTCTTGTTGGTTTCTTTGTGTCTTATACTCTTCAATCAACTCGCTCTCCTGTATAAATTCAACAGTGGTTTTCAAACTCATATTTTGTAAATGTAATCTTTCCAAAGTTTTAAGTCTCTGTGAAGTATCAACTAAACCTTCCACGAGTCAAAGCTGGATTAATTCTTCCTCCATTGCCATTTCTTTTTGTCCAAGTTTATTAAATTCACAATACCTACTAGTATCTTTTAGTCTACTGAAATATTTTTAATAGTTTCTCCAGTGTATTGTCTTAATGCCATAAATTTGGTCATTTCAGCAATGACTAATCTTTTTTTTTTTTATAGACCTCAAAATTCTTTCTTTAATCTTTTTAAAGTTTAAGATTTCAATCTCTTCAATTTTTTTTGTTTTTTATCCTGGCCATTGCCTCGAAACACTTCAGCCAAATTGTAACCTCCTCCGGGTTTTCAAGGCTCAATATAGTTTCGTTCGGCGACGCCATTTTGTTATAATGTTGATAGTTGCTCATTCGAAGTTAATCTCACAAGTGACGATCTCTCTAGTCTCTCCGTCATCTTAGAGACGTCCTATATATAGAGGTATGACTATGCTAATTGTTATTAACTAGCCAATCCCACTACAATATATCAATCCACTTGCATGACAGTAAACGCTGGACAATTTCCTCACAGACGATAAGAATATATTAAGCAACAGGGAGGTGCTTCTACAGTATGCCATGAACAGAAAAAATTGCCGAAATTTACAAAGAATAGTATGGAGAGCCATTATCGCTTACGTACTAAAAAGACACACCACATAAAATTTAAAGTATCTGCATACCGTAAATACCGGGTTATTACAGTTTAAATAATATATTCGGTAAAAAAAAACTATTTTCGTAGTTTAGTTTTAGATCTTTTATTTCCACAGTATTAATGTTTCTTCTTCTTCTTCTTCTTCTTCTTCTTCTTCTTCTTCTTCTTTTTCTTCTTCTTCTTCTTCGTGCCTTGTCATTTCAGGACGTAGACGATCATGGCCTTCCACGCCTTCCTATCCCTGGTGGCTCTTAGCACACTTTCTTCGCTGCTCTCGTTCTATCATCCACCTGCTCAGACCCTTCAAATATGTTATCCGCTGCTTTCCTCTGTTTCTTTTTCCCTCTATCTAGCCTGTTAGTATCAGGTTCTCCAAGCCCTCCTTCCCCATTGCATGTCCCAGGATCTTTAGTTGCCTCTTCCTGATACTCAATATTAATTTTCTTTTCGTTGCTATTTTTTTCAACACCTCATCATTATTAACATGCTCGGTGCATGATATCCGCATCATCCTTCTGTAGAACCACATTTCAGTTTTTCCTTCATCTTTGATGATATTGTTCAGCATTCACTGCCATATTGAAGACCTGACATCACATAGCAATCCAGTACTCTCTTCTTTGTTTCTAGTGAAAGTTTCTTGTGTCTTAATACTTTACTCAGCTTCTTTAATAAGCTTTGATACAAGGCAAAGAAAATATTATATTATTTTAACAATGGGAATTGCTGACTTCGAAACTCCTATTTAACCCGAATATTTACAATATTCGAGTCTCGTCTCGAATACATGTTTCCAAAGAGTTATTGATAAAAAAGGAAACTTATAACAAAGGTCATTAATGCAACATAACTATCCAGGACTTGGGGTCCGCGTAGCCTAAAGCACTTCTCGCGCTGTTAACAATTAGGCCACCGCATACAGATCAAAAGGACATTCTCTGATTTCAAATATATTTTTATGCCAGTGAATATCTTTACCTAAAGATGAAAAAAGTCTGTTAACTGGCCTACTAAATGTCATATTTATGTTACTTTTTTTTAATTATCATTTCATCTTAAGAAAGAAGATACTGTTCTATATCCTATTGATACTCAATATATATATATATCGGCGAGATAGTCACTATTCACTTTCCTGAAAATACTCTTTGTAGGGCAGACTAGGTTCCTCAGCTTTGGTTGGCAACCAGCTTAAGCATGGACCAGATGATTCTCCCGGAGAGTAATACACTACGCCTCCTGGGACTTACCCTGTCCTCAGACCTCAAATGGAAGCACTATATTGAATCCGTAGCAAAATCTACTGCTAAGAAGATTGGGTCGCTATGTCGATCCAGGATGTTTTTTCCACCTGAATCCATCCTGCATATATACAAGTCAACCATCCGTCCGTGCATGGAGTACTGCTGCCATTTATGGTCAGGTACCCCTGCCGTTCTCCTCAGTGTTCTTGACAAGCTCCAAAGGAGAGTCTGTAATGTGATAGGTACTGATCTGGCGACTCGACTGCAGCCACTTTCCCATCGTCGAAATGTGGCCTCCCTCTGTCTCTTCTATAAATACTTTCATGGCTTCTGCTCGGATGAGCTTAAGTCACTGATGCCTCCTCAACAGGTGTTTACCCGTGCAACCAGACTGGCAACTGGGTCCCGCCCATTCACAGTCAGGTTAGCCAAACGCAGACGACAATTCTACTCCTGCAGCTTCCTCTCTCGCACTTCCCGCCTGTGTAACTCACTCCCGTATTCTTGCTTTCCTGACGGCTACGACCTCCAGAAATTTAAACGCAAAGTTAATACTCACCTACTAACCACTGGACTCTAGCTCTCTCCTCTCCCCTGTATAATCTTCACTTTCTCTCCGCCCATGTATCTGTCATTGCACCTGCTTTCTCAGCTTTCTATTGTTCCTTTCTAACTAGCTTGTACTCCTCACTCTTTTCTAATTAATCTTTCTACATTTATGTAACCCCCTGCACATCAGTGGCGTTTCTGCCTTGCTCGGGGTGAAATGATTAAAAAAAAACAAACCCACAAGTCTGAATTCAAAACCGGTTGGGCATGGTACTAGCAACTCTTCAGCTACCTTCTAGAGGACGTCTTGTAGTTTCCTTTCCGTGTCCTCAGTCAGCACTGTAACCCATTCAAAATTATAAGTTTAGACAGGGTAGATTTCTGTTAAGTATCGCTCGTATCTTGACACTTGAGATAACTCGGTCATTAACGCTTCTGACTCGTCAAACACGTTTCAGGCAAGATTTATGGAATTTTATAGTCCGTAATGACGTAATGACTGTTCTAATAATTTTCTCCTGTGCGTTTAAAACGAACATGAGAAGATTGAAGCATTTTTCTTTAATAAAAAATAAGCGAGGGTGGCTAATTTGATATTTATTTCATATCACTCACATGGAAAAATGTACGCACTCATTGAGAAATTCATAGCAATCATGGACAAAGCTGTTGTTTTGTCTACCCTCATTTATGAAGTCGAGTCCTGGGTCATCTATCAAAAATATTTTAGGCATCTATTATATTGATGTTGCATTTGAATTACAGGCATCAAATTTTGCAAGGTGCAAGCTATTTGCAATGCATTCTTATAGTAAGTCATTTCCGATCAAAACAACAAAGATGAGGATACTAGTCCGAATAATTCATAGAATAATGTATTTGTACAGTAATCCATTTGCAATGCATTTCTTTTGTAAGCTGTTTGCTATGCATTCTTATAGTAAGTCATTTGTGATCAAAACAACAAAGATGAGGATACTAGTCGGAATAATTAATATAATCATGCAATATAACAGTAACATATTTACAATGCGTTAGCCTTGTAAGCGATTTGCAATGCATTCCTATAGTAAGTCATTTCTGATCAAAACAACAAAGATGAGGATACTAGTCCGAATAATTCATAGAATAATGTATTTGTACAGTAATCCATTTGCAATGCATTTCTTTTGTAAGCTGTTTGCTATGCATTCTTATAGTAAGTCACTTGTGATCAAAACAACAAAGATGAGGATACTAGTCGGAATAATTAATATAATCATGCAATATAACAGTAACATATTTACAATGCATTAGCCTTGTAAGCGATTTGCAATGCATTCCTATAGTAAGTCATTTCTGATCAAAACAACAAAGATGAGGATACTAGTCCGAATAATTCATAGAATAATGTATTTGTACAGTAATCCATTTGCAATGCATTTCTTTTGTAAGCTGTTTGCTATGCATTCTTATAGTAAGTCACTTGTGATCAAAACAACAAAGATGAGGATACTAGTCGGAATAATTAATATAATCATGCAATATAACAGTAACATATTTACAATGCGTTAGCCTTGTAAGCGATTTGCAATGCATTCCTATAGTAAGTCATTTCTGATCAAAACAACAAAGATGAGGATACTAGTCCGAATAATTCATAGAATAATGCATTTGTATAGTAATCCATTTGCAATGCATTTCTTTTGTAAGCTGTTTGCTATGCATTCTTATAGTAAGTCACTTGTGATCAAAACAACAAAGATGAGGATACTAGTCGGAATAATTAATATAATCATGCAATATAACAGTAACATATTTACAATGCGTTAGCCTTGTAAGCGATTTGCAATGCATTCCTATAGTAAGTCATTTCTGATCAAAACAACAAAGATGAGGATACTAGTCCGAATAATTCATAGAATAATGCATTTGTATAGTAATCCATTTGCAATGCATTTCTTTTGTAAGCTGTTTGCTATGCATTCTTATAGTAAGTCACTTGTGATCAAAACAACAAAGATGAGGATACTAGTCGGAATAATTAATATAATAATGAAATTTAATAGTAACCTATTTACAATGCATTAGCCTTGTAATCGATTTGCAACGCATTCCTATAGTAAGTCATTTCTAATCAAAACAACAAAGATGAGGATACCGGTCCGAATAATTCATGGAAAAAGCATATTTATAGAAACCTATCTAAAATGCATTTGCCTTGTAAGCTATTTGGAATGCATATCTATAGTAACTCAACTATAATCAAAACAACAAAGATGAGGATACTAGTCTGAATACATTATAGAACAATGCATCTTTATAGTTACTCATTTGCAATACATTCCTCTTATAAACTATATCCAATGCATTCCTATAGTAAGTCAATTGTAATCCAAACAATAAAGATGAGGATACTAGTCTGAATAATTAATGGAATAATGCAATTATTTATTAAAGCATTTGAAATGCACTTTCTTTGCAAACTGTTTGCTATGCCTTCCTATAGTAAGACATTTGGAATCAAAACAACAAAGATGAGGATACCAGTCTGCCTAATTCATGGAATAATGTATTTTTATAATAACCTATTTATAATGCATTTGCCTTGCAAGCTGTTTGCAATGCATTCCTATAGTAAGTCATTTCTGATCAAAACAACAAAGATGAGGATACTAGTCGGACTAATTCATGGAATAATTTATTTTTATAATAACCTATTTATAATGCATTTGCCTTGCAGGCTGTTTGCAATTCATTCCTATAGTTATTCATTTCTGATCAAAACAACAAAGATGAGGATACTAGTCTGACTAATTAATGGAATAATGTATTTTTATAATAACCTATTTATAATGCATTTGCCTTGCAAGCTTTTTGCAATGCATTTCTATAGTAAATCATTTCTAATCAAAAATACTAAGATGAGGATACTAGTTCGAATAATTCATGGAATAATGCATTTGTATAGTAACCCATTCTCAATATATTTGCCTTGCAAGCAATTTGTAATGCATTCCCATAGTAAGTCATTTTTTATCAAGACAACAAAGATGAGGATACCAGTCTGACCAATTCATGGAATAATGCATTTGTGTAGTAACCCATTCTCAATACATTTGCCATGCAAGTAATTTGTAATGCATTCCCATAGTAAGTCATTTCTGATCAAAACAACAATGATGAGGATACCAGTCTGACCAATTCATGGAATAATGCATTTGTGTAGTAACCCATTCTCAATACATTTGCCATGCAAGTAATTTGTAATGCATTCGCATAGTAAGTCATTTCTGATCAAAACAACAATGATGAGGATACCAGTCTGACCAATTCATGGAATAATGCATTTGTGTAGTAACCCATTCTCAATACATTTGCCTTGCAAGCAATTTGTAATGCATTCCCATAGTAAGTCATTTCTGATCAAAACAACAATGATGAGGATACCAGTCTGACCAATTCATGGAATAATGCATTTGTGTAGTAACCCATTCTCAATACATTTGCCTTGCAAGCAATTTGTAATGCATTCCCATAGTAAGTCATTTCTGATCAAAACAACAATGATGAGGATACCAGTCTGACCAATTCATGGAATAATGCATTTGTGTAGTAACCCATTCTCAATACATTTGCCTTGCAAGCAATTTGTAATGCATTCCCATAGTAGGTCATTTCTGATCAAAACAACAATGATGAGGATACCAGTCTGACCAATTCATGGAATAATGCATTTGTGTAGTAACCCATTCTCAATACATTTGCCTTGCAAGCAATTTGTAATGCATTCCCATAGTAAGTCATTTCTGATCAAAACAACAATGATGAGGATACCAGTCTGACCAATTCATGGAATAATGCATTTGTGTAGTAACCCATTCTCAATACATTTGCCTTGCAAGCAATTTGTAATGCATTCCCATAGTAGGTCATTTCTGATCAAAACAACAATGATGAGGATACCAGTCTGACCAATTCATGGAATAATGCATTTGTGTAGTAACCCATTCTCAATACATTTGTCTTGCAAGCAATTTGTAATGCATTCCCATAGTAAGTCATTTCTGATCAAAACAACAATGATGAGGATACCAGTCTGACCAATTCATGGAATAATGCATTTGTGTAGTAACCCATTCTCAATACATTTGCCTTGCAAGCAATTTGTAATGCATTCCCATAGTAAGTCATTTTTTATCAAGACAACAAAGATGAGGATACCAGTCTGACCAATTCATGGAATAATGCATTTGTGTAGTAACCCATTCTCAATACATTTGCCATGCAAGTAATTTGTAATGCATTCCCATAGTAAGTCATTTCTGATCAAAACAACAATGATGAGGATACCAGTCTGACCAATTCATGGAATAATGCATTTGTGTAGTAACCCATTCTCAATACATTTGCCATGCAAGTAATTTGTAATGCATTCGCATAGTAAGTCATTTCTGATCAAAACAACAATGATGAGGATACCAGTCTGACCAATTCATGGAATAATGCATTTGTGTAGTAACCCATTCTCAATACATTTGCCTTGCAAGCAATTTGTAATGCATTCCCATAGTAAGTCATTTCTGATCAAAACAACAATGATGAGGATACCAGTCTGACCAATTCATGGAATAATGCATTTGTGTAGTAACCCATTCTCAATACATTTGCCTTGCAAGCAATTTGTAATGCATTCCCATAGTAAGTCATTTCTGATCAAAACAACAATGATGAGGATACCAGTCTGACCAATTCATGGAATAATGCATTTGTGTAGTAACCCATTCTCAATACATTTGCCTTGCAAGCAATTTGTAATGCATTCCCATAGTAGGTCATTTCTGATCAAAACAACAATGATGAGGATACCAGTCTGACCAATTCATGGAATAATGCATTTGTGTAGTAACCCATTCTCAATACATTTGCCTTGCAAGCAATTTGTAATGCATTCCCATAGTAAGTCATTTCTGATCAAAACAACAATGATGAGGATACCAGTCTGACCAATTCATGGAATAATGCATTTGTGTAGTAACCCATTCTCAATACATTTGCCTTGCAAGCAATTTGTAATGCATTCCCATAGTAAGTCATTTCTGATCAAAACAACAATGATGAGGATACCAGTCTGACCAATTCATGGAATAATGCATTTGTGTAGTAAACCCATTCTCAATACATTTGTCTTGCAAGCAATTTTAATGCATTCCCATAGTAAGTCATTTCTGATCAAAACAACAATGATGAGGATACCAGTCTGACCAATTCATGGAATAATGCATTTGTGTAGTAACCCATTCTCAATACATTTGCCTTGCAAGCAATTTGTAATGCATTCCCATAGTAAGTCATTTCTGATCAAAACAACAATGATGAGGATACCAGTCTGACCAATTCATGGAATAATGCATTTGTGTAGTAACCCATTCTCAATACATTTGCCATGCAAGTAATTTGTAATGCATTCCCATAGTAAGTCATTTCTGATCAAAACAACAATGATGAGGATACCAGTCTGACCAATTCATGGAATAATGCATTTGTGTAGTAACCCATTCTCAATACATTTGCCTTGCAAGCAATTTGTAATGCATTCCCATAGTAAGTCATTTCTGATCAAAACAACAATGATGAGGATACCAGTCTGACCAATTCATGGAATAATGCATTTGTGTAGTAACCCATTCTCAATACATTTGCCTTGCAAGCAATTTGTAATGCATTCCCATAGTAGGTCATTTCTGATCAAAACAACAATGATGAGGATACCAGTCTGACCAATTCATGGAATAATGCATTTGTGTAGTAACCCATTCTCAATACATTTGCCTTGCAAGCAATTTGTAATGCATTCCCATAGTAAGTCATTTCTGATCAAAACAACAATGATGAGGATACCAGTCTGACCAATTCATGGAATAATGCATTTGTGTAGTAACCCATTCTCAATACATTTGTCTTGCAAGCAATTTGTAATGCATTCCCATAGTAAGTCATTTCTGATCAAAACAACAATGATGAGGATACCAGTCTGACCAATTCATGGAATAATGCATTTGTGTAGTAACCCATTCTCAATACATTTGCCTTGCAAGCAATTTGTAATGCATTCCCATAGTAAGTCATTTCTGATCAAAACAACAATGATGAGGATACCAGTCTGACCAATTCATGGAATAATGCATTTGTGTAGTAACCCATTCTCAATACATTTGTCTTGCAAGCAATTTGTAATGCATTCCCATAGTAAGTCATTTCTGATCAAAACAACAATGATGAGGATACCAGTCTGACCAATTCATGGAATAATGCATTTGTGTAGTAACCCATTCTCAATACATTTGCCTTGCAAGCAATTTGTAATGCATTCCCATAGTAAGTCATTTCTGATCAAAACAACAATGATGAGGATACTAGTCTGATCAATTCATGGAATAATGCATATTTAGTAACCTATTTACAATGCATTCGACTTGCAAGCTATTTGCAATGAATTCCTATAATAAGTCATTTGTGATCAAAACAAGAGGAATGAGGAACCTAATATGTATAATTCAGTGAATAATGAAACCACTTCTCATGATTGACAGTTTTATGAAATGTAATAAGACGCTTATTGCGAAGAAATGGTCGAGAAAGTTCATGTTCTCATATCTGCGAGCAAAACAATTTCTCATATTCTCATACTCAAGATTCAGTCAACCTCAGAATTCATTTTTAACCCCAAGAATATAATGACAGACGGTGCACAGTCGTGTGTTTAATATTTTGTAATGCCTCTGGAGTTTTGGAGCGGTTATTAAATCCTAACGGGCAATATTTCCGATAGGAAGATTGAATAAGAAAAGCCAAGTCAATAAGTTGGATTTAAAAGTATCGACAAAGGCAAGATGAAAGAATCGATACAAGAAGATGCATAGAAAAGGGGGTAATAAAAAGGGAATTATAAAAGGGGGCTTATAAAGGGGGGTATAAAAATCTGGCAAGTCATGAAGATTTTTCATTGTTTTTTTTTTTTTTAGATTACTCTTTCATGCGAGGAATACAAACGAAAAATCGGAGTGCCGAGTTCGAATTCCAGTTGTATTCTTAGCATTCACTTACGCACAAATACCCCTGGGAAAGGTATTAATCAGTATTTTCTCTCCAGTTATGGATTAAATAATAGAACAGATTGGGTTCTATAGCCTTGGCTGTCAACCAGTCTACCACAGAAAGCAATGGCAACCTACTGCGGGATAATCTTCTGCCCAGTCAGTCATGTCTCTTTCGAGACATGATCGCCCAAGCGTGTATCCCGTATGGCGCTTAACTGCTTGACTGAATATAATAGTTGAAAGCATGAGCTACTGGGCGTTAAGTAAGGGATCGGTTTTCTATTGTTATGAAGTAATAAACTGATCCCCCACTTAATTATATAATACTTCTCTTCCCCTCTATTTATGGGTTAAATATAAGGACAGATTGGGTTCTATAGCCTTGGCTGTCAACCAGTCTACCGCAGAAAGCAATGGCAACCTACTGCGGGATAATCTTCTGCCCAGTCAGTCATGTCTCTTTCGAGACATGATCGCCCAAAGCGTGTATCACGTATGGCAATTAACTGACTGACTTTGTTTAGCTTTTCCTAGGCATCTTTCGCTTTTCAAATACGCCTTCGGATTTCTGCGTCGAAGCTTCCATCAGGTGTTATAACAATTCTTAGATACATTTGTGTGCTTGCTTAATTATGAATGTTAAATTCGATAAGAAAACAATTCTTTCTTCCGTGTATGGTTAGGTCTTGATGGCTATCGCAATGCGTTTAATAAAATAACGGAAGTTGTATTTATTATACACTAGCATCATAACCCGGCGTTGCCCGTGCAACTCAGAACATTTTTTAATTAGATGATTAATGCAGCGTGTTGCGATCTCCAAGCGCTTGTAGTCACCGTCTCACTTTAAAACTCACTTATGGAACCACTATATTGAATCCATAGCAAAATCTACTGCTAAGAAGATTGGGTCGCTATGTCGATCCAGGATGTTTTTTCCACCTGAATCCATCCTGCATATATACAAGTCAACCATCCGTCCGTGCATGGAGTACTGCTGCCATTTATGGTCAGGTACCCCTGCCGTTCTCCTCAGTGTTCTTGACAAGCTCCAAAGGAGAGTCTGTAATGTGATAGGTACTGATCTGGCGACTCGACTGCAGCCACTTCCCCATCGTCGAAATGTGGCCTCCCTCTGTCTCTTCTATAAATATTTTCATGGCTTCTGCTCGGATGAGCTTAAGTCACTGATGCCTCCTCAACAGGTGTTTACTCGTGCATCCAGACTCGCAACTGGGCCCCACCCATTCACAGTCAGGTTAGCCAAATGCAGACGACAATTCTACTCCTGCAGCTTCCTCTCTCGCACTTCCCGCCTGTGGAACTCACTCCCGTATTCTTGCTTTCCTGACGGCTACAACCTCCAGAAATTTAAATGCAAAGTCAATACTCATCTACTAACCACTGGACTCTAGCTCTCTCCCCTCCTCTGTATAACCTTCCCTTTCTCTCCACCTATGTATCTGTCATCGCACCTTCTTTCTCAGCTTTCTATTGTTCCTTTCTAACTAGCTTGTACTCCTCACTCTTTTCTAATTAATCTTTTTACATTTATGTAACCCCCTGCACATCAGTGGCGTTTCCGCCTTGCTCGGGGTGAAATGTTTAAAAAAATAAATAAATAAATATATAAAAAAAAATAATTATATAAAAATTGTTGTTTAAAAATTGTTAAAAAATTCCATTAAAAATCTATTTTATTTTGTTTTGCGTAAACGTGATTTGATGTTTTTTGTGACATTGTAAACAACATTGGGTCTGTTTTTGTTTCAAAATTACGGGGGAAAATATTTACATTTTTTGTTGACCAAATTAATTTCAGAAATTTTCGAAAAATGTAGACATTTAATTTGAGAGGAAAAAGTTACATTAATGCCACACGAATCACAGACAGTTGATTTCCTGCATGAAATATTTAGCAAAAAAAAAAAAGTTTTTTTTTAATTTTATTTTCAAGGAATTCAACTGGAATTCGCACTCGGCTCCCCAATTTGACGCTCCGAGTCGATATCCACTACTCCACAACGCACATTCTAACAAAGTATTTCTTTGGAAACAAAGAAAAAAGGCTGAAATATATTACCTCTCTCTTTAAATTATGGATAATTTCTTCACAGAAGAAGAGAATTGTAGTAGCAAAAATGAATTTCTTTTCATTATTTCACCCCCAAGTAAGACAAATTCTGGGGCTTGAGCTAATAATAATTTTCAGTTTTCCCGGCAAATTCTAAGAAAATATTATTAAGAGAGAACATTAAAAGAACAGGAATTCAGATAACGATTGACATTGCATTTAAACTTTTAAAGATCAAAGTTGAGAAATGCGACAGAAGAAACTAGTCACATAGAACGTGCGGTTACATTTAAACTGTAAGTCGATGAGACCTTGCCACCAGTTTAGTCAGTCAGTAAAGTACCATACGTGATACACGCTTTGGGCGATCAAGTCTCGAAAATGACATGATTGACTAGACAGAAGATTATCCCGCATTATGTTGCCATTGCATTCTGTGGTAGACTGATTGCCATCCAAGGCTATAGAACCCAATCTGTCCGTTCCATCACCGCCCGCCAATCAGTACCACCAGTTATGATAAACGGAGGAAGCCTCGTTTCTGGAGAGTGTACTGGCCCTCATACACACACCCGACCTTCTTATATACAATCCATCGCTAAATACCCAGGTAAAATGATCGCCTCCTTATACTACTTCAGTAGGTACACAACTTCTCATGCTACCTTCTACCTTTATAGGAACCCGGTCTGACCGAAAATGAATTTTTATTGCCATATTTTTTTTTTTAATCATATCACCCCGAGCAAGGCGGTAACGCCACTGATGTGCAGGGGGCTACATAGGAGTGAGAAGATTGGCAAAGAGAAAGCCGGAAACCACATCCTAAACAGGGAACAAGGGATGAGCCTCTTAACCTGTTCAAGAGACATGGGTGGAGTGTAAACCGGGCGGTCTGGATAGGAGCTGTACCGAACTCGCTATTCCGTCTTGATATAATTCAAAATCGTCTCCGATGCTTTGTTAGAGAATAATTATTTTTGGCCTCTCTTTGTTTTGATGTAGATCGAACTCGTGACATACAGTTCACAATATATAAAGGACTAATATTGGGTAGCGACAGTGGAGTCAGCAGCTAACGGCTAGCATGGTCGTTGTCTACTCAGCTCACTAGTTGTTACCACCCCACACGGACGTGTACTACTGTATCTACCAAGTATAAACATATTACGTACTTATATCTGTACACTGTTATTTCTCCGCGATACAACACTCTTACAGGTGGGATGTAACGAGTCTGTCACTGCTCTTTTTTTTTTTTTTTTTTTTTTTAATCATCTCACCCCAAGCAAGGCATTCCACTGCCACTATTGCGCATGGGGTTACATAGGGGAAGATAAAGAGAAGGAGTGGATAGACATAGGGAATATCAGGAGAAAGGTGACAGATGAGTAAGGATAGCGAGGATGAGGGTCGGGCAGATGGGAAGAGTGTTTGATAGAATGGGAGCAGGTTAGTGTGTTAGGAAGTGTCTATTGACCTTACATTTAAACTCCTGGAGATTGTAGCCGTCGGGGAAGCAATCGTTTGGAAGAGAATTCCACAGTCGGGAAGTGCGAGGAAAGAAACTGTTGGAGTAGAAGTTACGGCTGCATTTTATCGGTTTCACTGTAAAAGGGTGGGATCTAGTTGCTAATCTAGTATCTCGTGCAAATTCGTATTTAGTGGGCACCAGTGATCTAAGTTCATCGGAGCAGAAGCCGTGAAAGTATTTATAGAAGAGACACAGGGAAGCCACGTCTCGCCGGTGGGAGAGAGACTGCAGGCGGTCTGCCAAGTCGGTATCTATCACATTACAGACCCTCCTCTGAACCTTATCGAGAAGCCCGAGGAGAACAGCAGGGGCACCCGACCAGATATGGCTCTATCGCTAGTACCATGAAAAGTGCTTGGACGAACTAAATCATCTGGTTACATTAGGCTAACCTTCACGGCTAGGACCCGACTTACCACTTACATAGCAGCAAACCACCTACATTTCCCCCGTATTCTATCGGCAATGGAGTAAGTTCCAATCAAACAGCTTTTTTTCCGTGAACTACGAACCTATGGAACAAACTCCCATTAGGATGTTTCTCCGATCACAACAACCTTAACCCATTCAAGTCTAGAATCAACCGTTATCTTTTCCTCCTGTCCATATAAACTACCCTTTAACTTAACCCTCATGTTGCCCCCGGCCCCTGTCGCAGGAGGTGCGAGAAAATAAAATGGCATAGAAACAAAGTTTTTACAACAAACAGAATACAATAAAAAAGGAGAGACTTGGTCATAGAAAGGTGCAAATGCAACTCAAATTAGCAGTCGACCTTTCAGAATACTGATGACAAATTTATGTCTATGATTCAAATTAACCCTGGAACATTAACCCTCAATTAAAGTTACACCACTACTAACCATAGGTATATCATACCCGATTTGAAAATATCAAAAAAATATTACATATAAATCTTTATTTGAAATATTTTTACATGCAGGCACTTCAAAATTTGTACTTTGTGTTAACATTGATAGAAACTGAGAAACATATTATTTAGATAAGAAAATCAGGTACTGAAAATTTAAATAAATTGTAATTAAAATGGCGTCATTTGCGCTGGATACTATATACCCATAGTTAGTGTTCTCGGGTTAAAAAAATAAGTAAAAAATATTTTGCTTTATGGGAAATCATTCGGAAGACAACAAACAGAAGACTAAAAACGGAGAGACTTGGTCATAGAAAGGTGCAAATGCAACTCAAATTAGCAGTTGACCTTTCAGAATACTGATGACAAATTTATGTCTATGATTCAAATTAACCCTGGAACATTAACCCTCAATTAAAGTTGCACCACTGCTAACCATAGGTATATCATACCCGATTTGAAAATATAAAAAAATATATTAAATATAAATCTTTATTTGAACTATTTACTTGAAGGCACTTCAAATTTTGTACTTTGAGTTAACATTAATAAGAACTGAAAAAACATTATTTAAGTAAGAAAACCAGGTACGGAAAATTGTAATTAAAATGGCATCATTTGCTTTGGGTACTATATACTCACGGTTCGTGTTCTCGAGTTAAAAAGAAAAACTTACTGTAAAAAAAAAAAAAGAAAATCTGCTTACTGGTGACACTATCGCCTTCTTTTGGGTCAGTCAGTTAAATGCCATACGTGATACACGTTTGGGCGATCATGTCTCGAAAAAGACATGACTGACTGGACAGAAGATTATCCTGCAGTAGGTTGCCATTACTTTCTGCGCTAGACTGGTTACCAGCCAAGGCTATAGAACCCAATCTGTCCTGTTATTTAATCCATAACTGGAAGGAAGAGACGGATTAATACCTTTCCCAAAGGTATTTGTGCGTAAGTGAATGCAAGATATTCAACTGGATCCCATATCCGTTGCATCACAACCTTCCTTAGAGTAGTGTGATTTAAAAAAAGAAAATATATTTGGTGTGCGCGGTAATTCAGAAATAATCTCTCTCTTTTTTTATCTATCTATCTATCTATCTATCTATCTATCTATCTATCTATCTATCACACACAAAAACACACACACACACATATACATACATACTCAAGGAAACCCCCATACTGTCAGGTCTTTTGAACAGGAGTAAAATTGTGTCTCCTCTTTGCTGTTTAGGATTGGGTTCCCAGTTTCTTTTCTTGCGCCTTCCCGTTTATTTATTCCCTTACATCTTTGTGACATTATCACCCTGCTTCGTGTGAAATTATTTTGAAAAAGAAACTACAGGAAAAAAATCATATTCACTTCCGCTTAAAGAAAACCACCCGCATGGACTCATGGCTTTAATTTATTTTGTTGTTCCAATTTAAACGTCTGAACCCACCAGTCAGATGGGACAGTCGACGTCTATAATGGCTAATGCTTTAAGCTTATAGGCCCAGCAACATAACCACGGATATTCGTCTGGCAACTGAAAAGGAGAAATGTATTTGTATTTACAGTGTTGGGTTAATTGTTTCGGTTTTCCACTATACCTAAGACAAAATCAAAAAAGTTTTCATGTGTGTGAGATGGGGCATTAGTAGTATGGGGTCGTGGGCATGACTATAAACTGCATCTGGTAGCAAGGCCTCTGATTGGGAGCTTGTGAGGAGCATGGAAACACCTCTTAATTCCTGTTGTTCCCAGGTCTACTCTGACCCGGAGTGGTAGCACCTGTTAGGGTCTCAGCTATGGGCAAATAGTTATTCCTCCCAAATTGGGGTCAAAACACTATGAAAGTATAAAAATAGACTTTTATAGAAATATATAGATAAAAACAGAAAAATATACATTTTGGAAGAAAAAATTTTACCATAACACATTTTTGAAGAAAAAAAAATTATTCTCAGCAAAATAATTTCATTAGCAATATGGCGTGGGATCTAATGCGGGTGGCAGCTAGAAATACTCTAAAACCACTGTCTTAGACGCATCCTGGTTTACTCAATTTTCGTAAAGCAGAGATTGGTATAAGCGAAAAGACTGGAAAAGCCAAGACATGTCTTGCAGGCGATAAGCAAAATAAAACGCGGAAGGCAATTAGTGTCACTCGTTATTCAGAATTTCTAGTTTGCGTAGAGAGTATCAATTAAAAAACAAATACGGGCATTGTTCGGAAATGATCCAGCCATTTAATATTAATGAAATAGCTTAGATGGGGCGCCTTAGTTCCTGCAATATACTCCACGAAATACATCTTACACACTTATGTCAGCGTCTCTTCTACTTATCAAAAAACCGCCTGCAAAGTTCTCTTTCGGGGTTGCCATCAGCTGACTCGCCGTGTCCAATCTCGTCCGTGGTGATGCAACGTCTGATGCGGATGCCTCGACAAAACACACTTATACCGATGTCTCTACAATTTATTAAAACAGCCTGAATTTTTCGTCTTCCGGGTTCACCATCAGGTGTCTCCTCACGCCCAATCTCGTCCGTGGCAATTCAAAGTCTCCCTAAGCCAAAGGTAGGGAACCTGTGGTCTTAAGAACGCATTCGTCTTTCTGGGTTATCGTGTATGGCCTTTTGCAACTTTTGAACCGAGCTGAGGATCCAAATAATTTAAGAAAGTTTCAGCCGGAGCTGAAGCCAGCAAAAAAGTGCCAGCACCTGCACCTGCACCAGCTCCAGCTCCAGCTCCCGAAAATAAAAGTTCACACATTTTCCTCTTTCTCAGCAATTATTAAACTCTGAGCTTGTGTTACTCGCGATCAAAAATACATTACTAGAGTGGTTTTAGTTAGCTAAGCTTTCTTCTCTAATGTTAACTGTTAAGTAGCCAGGAGCAAATGAGTGCGAACTCCACAGAACCATCAGTTTAATGAGCCATATAATAAAACTGATCGTCTGAATCCTGATGAACAGAGCGAGAAGCAGAATCAAGCCAGAGATAGGACAAGAACAGTGTGGTTTCGTTAAAGACACAGGAACAAGGAATGCCATATTTATAATTAGGATGCTCTATAAAAGGGCAATACAAATAAAGAAGGACTTATACCTGTGCTTTTTTGCGATCAAAAATACATTACTAGGGTGGTTTTAGTTAGCTAAGCTGTCTTCTCTAATGTTAACTTGGAACCATTAATCCATATATAGCAAAATTATATATATATATATATATATATATATTTCATAAATACATTTTTGGTGCTTAAAGGAGCTCTTCAGTGATGTTCTGCCTTCGTTGCCGATTTCGGGTTTTTGAAATAGAACGAAAGAAAAAGAAAGAAAGCACTGAAAATATAAAAAAGCAATGAATAAAATAGAAAGAAAGCACTAAAAATACATAAAAAACAAGGAGTAAAATAAAATACTACAAATATAAAAAATGAAAAGCAAAAAGCGAAATTGAAAGAAAGAAAATGAAAGAAAGCACTATAAACGTACGAGGAAATAAAAGTGAAGAATAAAATAAAAAGAAAGAAAAAGAAAGAAGGCAGTAAAAATATATAAGGAAAGAAAAGGAAAAAGTAGAATAAAAAGACAGAAAAAGAATGAAACCAGTAAAAATACAAGATAAAATAAAGCCGAAAAGAAAAAAAGGAAGAAGGAAAAAGAAAGAAAGCATTAAAAATATATAATTAAAGGAAACGGAAAATTAAAACAGAAAAAAATGAAAAGAAAGAAAACACTTCAAATATATGTCGAAAGAAAAGCAATGAATGAAATAGAAAGAAAATGAAAGAAAGCAGTAAAAATATGTAAAGAAAGAAAATGAAAAAGTAGAATAAAAAGACAGAAAAAGAATGAAACCAGTAAAAATGCAAGATAAAATAAAGTCGAAAAGAAAAAATGAAAAAAAAAGCATTAAAAATATACATCGGAAGAAAAGCAATGATTAAAAAAGAAAGAAAGAAAAAATGAAAGAAAGCAATAAAAGTATGAAAGTAAAAAAAAAAGCAAAGACTAACATAGAAAGAAAGAGAAAGAAAGAAATCACTAAAATATATCAGGGGAGAAAACCAAAGTGTAAAATAGAAAGAAAGCGAAAAAAAAAAAACTCCAAAAATATATAACGAAAGGAAAGGAAAGGATAAAATAGAATTGGAGAAAAGAAAACAAAAAAGAAACAAAGCATTATGAATATATAAGAAAAAAAAGCAAAGAGTAAAATAAAAAAGACAGAAAAAGAATGAAATGAAAAGTAAAAGAGAAAGAAAGAAAAAAAGAAAGTACTACAAATATATAAAGAAAGAAAAGTAAAAAGTAAAACAGAAAAAGTGAAAAAGAAAGAAAACACTAAAAATCTACGAGGAAATAAAACTCAAGAATAAAATAGAAAAAAAGAAAAAGAAAGAAAGCAGTAAAAATATATAAGGAAAGAAAAGGAAAGAGTAGAATAAAAAGACAGAAAAAGAATGAAACCAATAAAAATACAAGATAAAATAAAGCCGAAAAGAAAAAAGGAAGAAGGAAAAAGAAAGAAAGCATTAAAAATATATAATTAAAGAAAACTGAAAATTAAAACAGAAAAAAAGAAAAATAAAGAAAGCATTAAAAATATATATCGGAAGAAAAGCAATGAATAAAAAAGAAAGAAAGAAAGAAAGAAAGAAAGAAAGAAAGCATTAAAAGTATGAAAGTAAAAAAAAAGCAAAGACTAACAGAGAAAAAAAGAAAAAGAAAGAAAGCAGTAAAAATATATAAGGAAAGAAAAGGAAAGACAGAAAAAGAATGAAACCAATAAAAATACAAGATAAAATAAAGCCGAAAAGAAAACAGGAAAAAAGAAAAAAGAAAGAAAGCATTAAAAATATAAAAAAAGAAAAGCAATAAGTAAAAGCGAAAGAAAGAAAAAGAAAGAAAGAAAAAGAAAGAAAGAAAGAAAGCATTAAAAGTATGAAAGTAAAAAAAAGCAAAGACTAACATAGAAAAAAAGAAAAAGAAAGAAAGCAGTAAAAATATATAAGGAAAGAAAAGGAAAGACAGAAAAAGAATGAAACCAATAAAAATACAAGATAAAATAAAGCCGAAAAGAAAACAGGAAAAAAGAAAAAAGAAAGAAAGCATTAAAAATATAAAAAAAGAAAAGCAATAAGTAAAAGCGAAAGAAAGAAAAAGAAAGAAAGAAAAAGAAAGAAAGAAAGCGCTAAAATTATATGAAGAAAGAAAAACAATAAGTAGAAAAGAAAGAAAGAAAAAGAAAGAAAGAAAGCGCTAAAATTATATGAAGAAAGAAAAACAATAAGTAGAAAAGAAAGAAAGAAAAAGAAAGAAAGAAAGCGCTAAAATTATATGAAGAAAGAAAAACAATAAGTAGAAAAGAAAGAAAGAAAAAGAAAGAAAAGCATTGAGTAAAATAGAAAGAGAGAACAAAGTCCCTAAAAATGTATGAGGAAATAAAACCAAAGATCAAATTTGAAAGAAAACAAAGCAATCACTAGGAATATTTACGGAAAGAAAAGGAATTAGTAAAATTGAAAGAGAGAAAAAGGAAAGAAAGCACGAAAACATATAAAGAAAGAAAAGCAACGTGAAAAATATAAAGAAAAAGAAAGAAAGAAATATACAAGGGAAGAAAAGTAAAGAGTAAAACAAAAGAAAGAAAGAAAGAAAGAAAGAAAGAAAGAAAGAAAAATGATAACCTGCCACTTTCATCATGTTATTTTTTCATTGGTTAAGTTGTGTTGTTGGTAAAATAACGGAAATGATTGTTTGTTCTTAGCATTTTAGCCAAGGGCATTCTGGGAAATTACTTCCGCTTTTTTTTTTTTTTTGTTATTTCTACTGGCATTTTTTCTATCTGATTGTTTTTTACGAGTTTATATATGTTTAGGTAGGTTTTTTGTTGCTTTTTTAAATTCCAAATTATTTGCAAGGGTGTAGGTGGTACAACTTTCTTTCCATCAGAGAAACCCAATTAATTAATATATTCATATATATATATATATATATAGTGTGTGTGTGTGTGTGTGTGTGTGTGTGTGTGCCCCCTAAAATAGGTACATTTTTTCTTCGTGTTAGCTGTGCATATTTAGAATATTCAAAACTTGTATAATCTAGTATATAAATTTTAAAGATTGCGTGGATGTCAGTTCTGAAAGTTAATTAAAACGATGACCCTGAGTAAACATCCGTCTATTCATCGTTTCTACTAATACGTGTCGTATATCCTGCCCAACTTACCCTTTCTTAATTCAGATAAATAATTTGAAGATTTAGATATAATAATTAAATTTTGATTAGTTTGTACTGGCACTCAGTTGAAATTTCTCATCACAGGAATTCTCACATAAACAAATTATTATAGCTTTCAAATTTGATGAATAAAGTTAAATATGAAAATTACTTATCTCCATGAAGAAAACGCAAATTAGGCAAAATGTCTCATATGCACGAGTAGATGCAGTGGATCCGCGTCACATTTACAATGTGCCACCCATAAGTGTGGCAATCTTAAGATTTAATTTGTGGTTTTATTTATTTCAAAGCATTGACTAAAGCGTTTGATAAGTTTAAGATCCTATTAATATTCATACAAACGTTGTTTTTAACCCTAATCTACAAGTTTTCCTAATATACAGTAAAGAATATATATATATATATATATATATATATATATATATATATATATATATAGTAAATAACTAACCTAGAGAGCCAACAAGTTTTCCTAATATACAGTAAAGAATATATATATATATATATATATAGTAAACAACTAACCTAGAGAGCCAACGAACCTACCAAGTTGGATCTTCAGGGAAAGTTGGAGCAAACTTTCCCTGAAAATCTAATTTGGTGAAAACTTGGTAGGTTCGTTGGCTCTCTAGGTTAGTTATTTACTTAGTTTGCTTTACTTGCGTATTGAGCGCTTTTTGTTTTAGGTTACTCGTCTCGGTTTTTTGTTGGGTGGGGGGCTACGTACTTTGACTGATGTGCAACTGCTTAGCTCGCTCGTTCTTTTTTTATTACCATTTTTTCCTTCCGCGTATGTACTCGGAGGGTTTTTCGAAACGAGTATAACGACAAGCTTACATTTAAAGGAAAACTCAACACGTCATTTAAACTGGTTATAAATTATAATTCATTTCAATCCGCTAAATTAGCTCATTTCATCAGAACATATAATATTCGTTCTATTTGGTACAAAAACTTTTGCCGGAATAAGCATTTCTTTTAAGTGAAGAGAAAAACAAGAAAAAAGGAAAAGGAACAAAGAGTCAGGACTGATACATTTGACGTCATTCCATTTGGGGGTATCCAGACCAGTCGCGAATATGTTGACCTCCAATCTTACAATTCCATGGATACGTATGTTCGCGTAAACCCAAAAAATAACACACCCATGTACACTAACTTATATCCACATACACATGTGTGTATGTGGATATAGAAACAGACTTTTACGTAGATGACTAATTTATATATATATATATATATATATATATATATATATATATATTGTCATCCGCAGACAGATCTGTTTCGCCGTATCACAGCTCATCAGTACGGTTAGACTCCGATTGCTTTTTTACCCAGGATTGAAACCGAAATGGCGTCAGTCGGCGACTCTACCCCTGGGCTATGGGCGTTCGGCGGAAGTAGGCAGACTTTTTAGTGCATATCATTATACGCGCCGAATAGTTAGGGAGCTCTAATTCATTTCACTGAATAAGCGATGCGTACATATATATATATATATATATATATATATATATATATATATATATATTAGTCATCTACGTAAAAGCCTGTTTCTCTGTATTTAGCGTCAGTCAGAGTGCCTACTCCCTAAGCCATCGGCGCTTGGAAGATGCGTGTTAGCGTGTTATATATATGGGGTGTATACACACGCCAGCTACCTGGAGAACTCAATTCATTACTGAGGAATATATGTATAATAGCGTATTTGGGTTAAAACCATTTCGTTAATCTTCGAGTATTTCCGTAACATTGTATGTTTACATTTGTTAACAATACGATACGCCTTCAGAGCAGAGTCGGTTGTTTACGTAGAATCGAAAATTGTGTTATATAATAATTCTATAATTTACACAACAATATATCAAATACTCTATTCATACTTTGCAATAAATTCAACCATGAATTCAATCATAAGAGTGTCACACTTATGAAAAGAAAGAATAACTTACTTAAACGGAAATACCTTTAGAGTGCCGCTATCGAATCTTATCAAAATGTAAATCTACGCCGCTGACTTATTCAAATTTCTTCTTTCCTAAAAGAAATACTACTTTCTTACGCCAACATACATGACCATATGTTTTTAAGATTAATTCAAAACATTCTGTTATCTAAAACCAATAACTTAATCGCTGACTAAGGAGGTTGCATACGGCAGGTTCCACAATATAATATTAGTCATTTACATACAAGCCTGTTTCGCTGTATATATATATATATATATATATATATATATATATATATATATATATTTTCTCTTCTGTTCAGTATGTCCAAATAGTGGATATATTGGTGAATCTGGAAATAGCTTTAGATTCCGTTTCAATAATCATAACCTAAGCATACGCCAAAACAACCCGTATTCTCCCATAGCAGAACACTTCAATCAACCAGGACACACATTAGAAAACTGCAAATGTTTACTAATAGATTCTGATTTTAGTTATACATACTCATGCAGAAAGAAAGAAAAATACTGGATTTTAAAATTAAATACATACAGGCTAGGGTTAAATAGGGACTTAAGTATTTTGAATCTTTATAAATATTTCAATAGTTAAACATTTTTTAGATACACTTAAAACATCTTCTTTAAAACAACATTTATAAGTATTATTAAAGATAGGTTTACGTTTACAAATATTAAAAAAATCTGTTGCTTTCTGCGTCACGTGATGTAAGCAATCTCTCGGAGGAACGCTCCTCGCGAAAACGTTTCTAATTTAAATTTTAAAATCATTTGTTTCTGATGAAAGGCCGAGGACGGTCTGAAATATCAAATATAATAATAGAAATAAATAAAAAGATACATTTTTAAACTTACAACTTTTTAGTAGTTTTTCCTATATATATATATATATATATATATATATATATATATATATTAAATCAAAAACGAAAATGGCATGTAGGTAAAATCTCAAAACAGATCCTATTAATATTAATCCCATTAATATTAAAAATGATTTTCATCAAGGGCTCTATGCAAATAGTATTATCTATTTGCAGAGACAAACATATATTTTTCAAGTAAAATTCTGAAAATTACATATGTCGAATGGCCATTTCAGCGAGAAAAACCTCACTTCTTCCACGGCAAAATTCATTTATTATGCAAATACAGTACAAAATTTATTCACCGGAAGTATACTCGAAAATAAATTAATGCCCGGAACTTTACATGCAAGAATAAAAAACAAAATAATATCAGAAAGAATAATGGGAGGGGTGTTAAAAGAGAGCGTAGATTTTGTTCGGAGGTTGTCGTCTAGACATTGATACCGGTGGTAAGAAAGAAGAGAAAAAAGAAAAGAAACAAAAGACGGCGAAAAGGATTCGAGTCACGTTCACTGAAAATAACTTTTAGATAACATCTATGTTAAGAAATCAAAACATTAAGCGTATTACAAGACAGTAAGTGAAGGAACAGTAAAACGGAAAGGGAAAAAGAAAATAACGGGGTAGACAGGGAAAGAGTTAACGGAGAGATGGATGGGTAAAAAAGGAAGAAGAAAAATTCACGGCAGACAATCGTCGAAAGAAACGCCAGCTAAATGAGAGTGGGCAGAAAGAGATAGATACGTAAAACGAAAAAAGAAAAGGAGAAAAAATGTGGAAAAGGAAAAAAGAAAACGTTAACATCATGTAATATTCGGCTGTGCCAAAAGTTTTTCTTTCAAAAATTATTCCGTTTAAAATAATATCGTCTTACCATTGTAGGGATAAAATTACTTTAAATTCTACAACTGGAATAAAAGTGGAGGAGCAGAAAAGAAAATATTGGATTTTATCACCAGTAGGCATGTACGCCGATGATACCACAGTTTACTCTCGCCTCGATCAAAAATCTGCTGTTGGTGACAAGGCGAACCTCGCTGCCGAGCTTGAGAAGGACCTCCAATCCGTGGTGGATTGAAGTAAGAAATGGCTCGTAAAATTCAATTCTTCCAAAACGAAGCTGCTGTCAATTAACCACCACAGACAACCGCACCTCCCTCCCATTAGCATGGAACAGGCTTGCCTCCCAGAGAGGAAATCACTACGCCTGCTTGGCCTGACACTCTCAGTGGACCTCAAGTGGAATGACTACGTCGAATCCATTGCTAAATCCGCAGCTATGAAAGTCGGCTCTCTGCCTGAATCTATCCTGCACATATATAAATCTACCATCCGCCCGTGTATTGAGGACTGCTGCCACATCTGGTCGGGTGCCCCTTCTATTCTCCTCGGGGTTCTTGACAAAATACAGCGAAGAATCTGTAATGTGATTGATACCGACTTGGTTGAGCGCCTGCAGTATCTCTCTCACTGGCGTGACGTGGCTTCCCTGTGCCTCTTCTATAAATACTTTCATAGCTTCTGCTCTAACGAAATTAAATCACTGGTGCCCCCTAGATGTGAATTTGCACGAGATACTAAACCGATGAAATGTAACCGCAATTTCTACTCCAACATCTTCTTTCCTCGCACTTCCCGCCTGTGGAATTCCCTACCGCATTCTTGCTTCCCCGACGGCTACAACCTCCAGGAGTTTAAATGTAAGGTCAATAGACACCTCCTAACACACTAACTCACACCCACTCTCTCCAACTCTCTCCCTATGTACATCCTAATTGTCTATCGCCCTCCTTCTGACATTTCCTATACCCAATCCCTCTATGTAACCCCCTGCGCTATAGTGGCAGTGGAATGCCTTGCTTGGGGTGACACGATTAAAAAAAAATTTTTTTTTCAAAATAAAAATGAAATGTTTTTCAAAATAAATAGAAATAAAATAAAATATTTTTTAATAAAAATATTTTATTTTCAAAAACAATTGAAACCTACTCTAATCTGAAAACAGTTAACTACTTAAACATTACCCTTAGTCTGAATGGCGGTTCCCACCAGCCTTATTTCAAAGACAATATTACCGCCAGTTATATTAATATCTATTCCAACCACCCAAAAACAATTATAAAGCAAATACCCAACAGTTCAAACACGAGAATTAACCGATTATCGTCCACCCTCAAAATACGAAAGTATACAACAAGTCCCTCCTGAAGAGCGGTTTCAAAAATAAACTAGTATATGAAAAACTGATTATGAAACGTGAACCATCTAAGACTAAAAATAAACGTAGAAAAAGTAAAGTAATATTCTGTAGCCTATCTAATATTAGTATAGGAAAATATTTTCTTAAACTAATAAGTAAATATTTCAACACCCACTATCCACTATGCAAAATTTTCAATAAAAATACTCTCAAAATTAGCTACTCCTGCACTCAGAATATGGACAATATTATCAATTCCCGAAAAATCAGTTTTTAAAGAATTTAGATAATACTAATACGAAAACAGGAATTTTAAATGTTTGTAATTGTAGATCCGTAAAAAACTGTCCAGTGGGAGGCAAATGTAAGTCTCCCCAGGCAATCTACCAAGCCCAAATCTCCCTAAATAACAACAGGAAGAATTACCAAACCTATATTGGTATTTCCGCAGATGAATTTAAACAACGTTACTAGACTCACAAACACTCCTTTTCTAACCGCAATATAAGATTTCTAACATCCCTATTCCGAATACTTTTGAAAATGAACGAAGAGGGACTAAACCCCATAATATATTGAAAACTGAGAGGTTCAGCCCGCACCCCCAAAACCTTTACAATAGATGTAATCTATGTTTAGTTAAAAAAAATTAAAATGATAAACTATCATAAAAAAATCTACTTTTAAATATATGTAAGGAATTCATAAACAAATGCTGCCAGAAATCTAAATTTTTACATTTTAAAATTTGAAATTATAATATAAAAACCCTCAAAAAGTAATTCAAAATTAATCTATGCCTGATAGCTCTTTCCTTCCCTCGTCCTAATCACTAGAGTATTAAATTAAATGACCATATAGATTTAACATTTTAACTCTTACATTTTCCGAGCCCATGATTTTTTATAGTAACTAAATACAAATTCTAAGTTTATTTTCTCAATCCCCGAATAATTCCTCTGCCTAAAACTTTTATTTTTAACTTCTTTTTTCATCTATCCTTTTAGCGTTTCATTCATATCAATAATCAATTTATTGATATAGTGAGATAACATAGGATGTGCGTTGTGGCGCAGTGGATATCGGCTCGGAACGAGAAATCGGAGAGCCGAGTTCGAATTCCAGTTGAATTCCTTGCATTCACTTACGCGCAAATACCCTTGGGAAAGGTATTAATCCGTCTATTCTCTCCAGTTATGGGTTAAATAACAGGACAGATTGGGTTCTATAGCCTTGGTCGGCAACCAGTCTACCGCAGAAAGCAATGGCAACCTACTGCGGGATAATCTTCTGCCCAGTCAGTTATGTCTCTTTCGAGACATGATCACCCAAGCGTGTATCACGTATGGCAATTAACTAACTGACTGTGATAACATACGGGAATCTATGATCTACTCTACAAGTATCTATAATTTTAAAATTCCCTCTAAAATCCTTACTTTCTAGTATTTGTCTAGTATTTGTCTATATTTCTGAGATGAAGTAGTATTTACATTATTCAAAATATTGTCTTCATCTTTGTTGCCATTTCTTCGACGTTCAAGAAGGCCGGAGTGTACAACGGATGAAACGTCGTACAAATGGCGACAAAAATGAGGACAATAGTTTGAATAATGTAAATACTGTAACTTCCTTTCTATTTTCTGTATCCATATTTTCTTTATAATTTTCTGTATATATATATATATATATATATATATATGTGTGTGTGTGTGTTTGTCTGTCTATC
Organism: Ascarosepion bandense; assembly: GCA_037127315.1. NCBI lineage: Eukaryota > Metazoa > Mollusca > Cephalopoda > Sepiida > Sepiidae > Ascarosepion > Ascarosepion bandense. The sequence continues at coordinate 741,718 of JBBBDQ010000306.1, forward strand.
TATCTATATATATATACATTTGGATAATTTTTTATTAAGTTGGTTCTAAGCTTTCGGCAAAATGTTGGAGAATTTTTGTCTTTATTTTCAACTGAAATTAAAGCGAAAATACGACGTTTAGAACGGCTCATGATTAAACATAATAGACATTCATTGTCTCTTATATTTAACAGTATATGCTCAGAAAATTATTTGCTGCCCCGATACGCTATATATATGTGAATGGATGTGTATATGTTTTTTTTTTTGTTTTTTTTATATAAGCGTTTCACCCCGAGCAAGGCATGTCACTGCCACTACTGCGCAGGGGGCTACGTAGAGTGGAGAAAGGCTGATAAATATAGGAAATGACAGAGGGTGGGTGATAGGCGGGTAAGGATACCGAGAATGAGGGTTGGGTAGATGAGAGTGTTGTGAGAATGTGTACATATTATTTATCAAAATCTTTTTAGACATCCTCCAATAGAATATTTCCCTTTTTAGCTCTTTCCCATTTTATTCAAGTAGTAGAATTTAAAGTAATTTTATCACTACAATAATAAGACGATATTATTTGAAACGGAAACATTTTTGAAAAAAATACAATATTTCTTTTTTATTTGGAAAAATATTTCTTTTTTATTTTATTTTATTTTTATTTTTATTTTTATTTTTATTTTGAAAAAATGTTTTATTTTGTTTTATTAAAATAAAAAAATAAAATATTTTGATTAAAATCAAAAAATATTTTATTTTATTTTTATTTATTTATTTTAATCTCTTTTTTTATTGTGAATAAATTACACCATATTCTTTTCTGCTCCCCCACATTAGTAGTAGAGTTTAAAGTAATGATATCCTTACAATAGTAAAACGATATTATTTTCAACGAGAAAATGTTTGAAAAAACTTGGCAGAGCTGAATATTACATCATGTTAACCTTTTCTCTATTCTCCTTTTCCCTTTCTCTTCTTTTCTTTTTCGTTTTCTATTTTTTGGATCTATCCCTTTCTTCCCACTCTCATTCAGCTGGCGTTTCTTTCCAGGGCTGTCTGACGTGATTTTTTTCTTTCTTTTCGCTAAACCTTATCTCTCCTTTAACTCTTTCTCTGTCTACCCCGTTGTTCTCTTTTCACCTTTTCTTCTTTCCGTTTTCCTTTCTCTACACTTATCTTTCTGTAAGACCCTTAATTTTTAACTTTTCGCTTCTTAACATAGATGTGATGTAAAAGACATTTTCAATTTATCGTTTCTTGAATCCTTTTCGCCATCTCTCTTTTCTTTTCTTTTCTTTTCCTCTTCTTCCTTATCATCCTTATAGCCGTCCAACAAAATCCTCACTCTTTTAACACCTCTCCCATTATTCTTTCTGATATTACCTTATTTTTATATTCTTGATTGTAAGGTATGAATTTCTTTTTGAGTATACTTCCGGTGAATAAATATTTGCATAATAAATGAACTTTGCCGCTGAAGAAGTGAGGTTTTGTTTCGCTGAAATGGCCATACAGCATATCTCATTTTTAGAATTTTATTATATATATATATAATTCCAAATGAAGAGGACTCGAGGGTTTTTTTTATATCTTGAGTTCTCTGGCATTTATTTTATTATAAACAGTGCTCAATATAATGAGTATTATAGAGATTAATATAATATAATATAATTATATGCTTATGTCAATTTTTCATTGCTACATGGAAATTTCTATGTTTCGAGATTAATTCTCATCATCAGGCAATGATGGTGTGGTTGTGCAGACGATTTACATTTAAATGACAAATACTTTCGGTTTACTGTGAATGTGTGTGTGTGTGTGTGTGTGTGTGTGTGTGTGTGTGTGTGTGTGTGTGTGTGTGTGTTCGGCTAATCAGAATGGAGATTCACTTAGGGGTTTGACCTCGAGGAATTTACGTGCTAACAAACTTTTTTCCTCCTCTTTTTTTTTTTTTCCTTGACCCTATTCCCCTCTTGTCTGCTTTCCTTCGAGTAAACCCCGAACTGCTATTTTTTCGCTACATCTATCAATTTGGTGTAAAGTTTACTATCCTGATAGAAAGGGGGGAGAGAATTTTAAAACAAAAAAAAAGAAAAAGAAAAAAAGGACAACTAACTTATTCTATCTTTGGCTTTATTTTTATTTTCATTTCTATTTTTACCTAATTCATCGGTGAGCATGTTATTTAATATATATATATATATATATATATATATATATATATATATATATATATATATCGTTCTAAGTAACACATTAATCATAATAAGTGGTGCGTAATTTGTTCCCTACTCAAAATAGTTGGACATGTTTTGAGCCCTAGTTATGTATGCACGCATAGGTAAGAATATGTGTCCGTATGTGTGAGTGTGTATGTGTATGTGTGTAAATATTTATAAATTGTATAATGAAACATGTAAAAAGAACATAAAAGCAACATATATGAGGATAGGATAAAAAAAGGTTCATCCCAGTACCTCAAAAAAACATTGTTTTTTGGTTTGTTTGTTTTTTTTTTCAGTATCACAAGGCAGTAAAGCCACTAAGACACAAGGGTTTACAGGATGTGGAAGCATTAGGAATAGAAACATAAATAGTCAGCAGAAAGAGAAAAGTGTAATCAGGAGAACACTAGATAGCAATTGATATAGCATATAAATTTTTGTTTTAATCTGTATCAACCCATGCAAGGCAATAAAGCCACTAATGTGCAAAGATTTACAAGTTGTGGAAGAATTAAGAACAGAAACATTAATAGTGAGCAGAAAAAGAAAAGTGTAATCAGGAGGGCAGTAGATAGTGATTGACATTTCATTTAAATTTTTGTTTCAATCTATATCACCCAATTCAAGGCAATAAAGCCACTAAAGTGCAAGGTTTACAAGGTGTGGAAGAATTAGGAACGGAAACATTAATGATAAGCAGAAAAAGAAAAGAATAATCAGGAGGACAGTAGATAGCGATTGACATTTCATTTAAATTTTTGTTTCAATCTATATCACCCAATTCAAAGCGATAAAGCCACTAAAGTGCAAGGTTTACAAGGTGTGGAAGAATTAGGAACGGAAACATTAATACTGAGCAGAAAAAGAAAAAAATAATCAGGAGAACAGTAGATAGCAATTTACATTGCATTTCAATTTTTGTTTTAATCTGTATCACCCCATGCAAGGCAATAAAGCCACTAATGTGCAAAGATTTACAAGTTGTGGAAGAATTAAGAACAGAAACATTAATGATAAGCAGAAAAAGAAAAGAATAATCAGGAGGACAGTAGATAGCGATTGACATTGCATTTTTTGTTTCAATCTGTATCACCCATTCAAGGCAATAAAGCCACTAAAGTTCAACGGTTTACATCGTGTGGAAGAATTAGGAATAGGTGCATTAATAATGAGCAGAAAAAGAAAAGTGTAATCAGGAGGATAGTGGATAGCGATTTACATTGCATTTAAATTTTTGTTTTAATCTGTATCACCCAATTCAAGGCAATAAAGCCACTAAAGTGCAAGGGTTTACAGTATGTGGAAGAATTAGGAACAGAAACATTAATAGTGAGCAGGAATAGAAAAAAGTAATCGGGAGGATCGTAAACAACGATTTACATTGCATTTAACCTTTTGCAAATTAAAATTGGCTGGAAATTATGGAGGTAGATGAGAGTTGTATAGACGAGAAGTGCGAGAAAAGAAGCTGTTAGTATAGAAGTTACCGTTACATCTCGCCATCTGAACCCAATATGATAAGATCTCGGCGCCAGCCTTGTACTGCGCTTGAGTTAAAAGAATGTCTTGGTATCCTACCGAAGAGCTCATCCGAAAGTATTTGGAGAAAAGGCACGGGTGGGGGGAAATCTTATGGCGGTTAGAAACTACTAAAACCGAGGTGCCAGACCATGATAAATAATATCATCCGTTTATTTTTTTATTACTATAAACCCTATTTTTTTTATATTTAATTTGCTATACATGATTTTTGCTTATTTTCTTAAACAATGAAATTAATATCAACAGGACTAGAGAAGATTTGATTAATTTGACCGTTTAAAATATTTTTGATCTCTTCAACTTGTACAGCGAGACTATTTTAAGGACCCTAGATGTTATGCCAGGATTTGTAATCGGAGACCACAATTTGAACAACATCAGATACGGTGCTGATTGCTGACACGGAAAAGAAATCACAAGACCTCCTACAGAAGGTAGCTGAAGAGAGTGACAAGAAAGGACTACAAACGAACTGCAAGAAAACCTAATGCATGTTCATCAGTAAAAAGGGCAGCCTAATATGATAAATACAGGTGGGGGATACTAAAATCAGGCAATTGAGTAGATATACAAAGATAGAAAGGAGCGTAAGACAAGGATGTGTCTTTTCACCGGATCTGTTCAACTTGTACAGCGAGAATATTTTGAGGACCCAAGAAGTTATGCCTGGATTCGTAATCGGAGGCCACAATTTAAACAACCTAAGATACGCAGATGATACAATGCTGATAGCAGACACAGAAAGAAAACTACAAGACCTACAGAAGGTAGCTGAAGAAAGTAACAAGAAAGGACTAGAAATAAACTGCAAAAAAACCCGAATGTATGGTCATCAGTAAAATGGCCAGCCCAATATGCCAAATACAGGTCGGGGATACTAGAATCAAGCAGGTACAAAAATTTAAATACCTGGGAAGTGTTATAACAGAAGACGGAAAGTGCGACACAGAGATTCGAAGGCGAATTGGCATGGCGAAGGAAGCATTCCAGAAGTTGAGTAAAGTATTAAGAAACAGGACAATTTCGCTAGAAACAAAGAAGAGAGTACTGGATTGCTATGTGATGTCAGTTCTTCAATATGGCAGTGAATGCTGGACAATATCATCAAAGATGAAGGAAAAACTTGAAGCAACTGAAATGTGGTTCTACAGAAGGATGCTGAGAATATCATGGACCGAGCCTGTGGGCAATGATGAAGTGTTGGAAAGATTAGAAACGAAAAAGAATTTAATATCGAGCATAAGAAAGAGACAACTAAAGTTGCTGGGACATGCAATGAGGAAGGAGGGCTTGGAGAACCTGATACTAACAGGCCAGAAAGAGGGGAAAAGAGACAGAGGAAAGCAGCGGATAACATAGAGTAGGTGGATAACAGAACGGGGGTTGCGCAGTGTTACAGGAGAAAATTGCTAAGAGCCACCAGGGATAGGGAGACGTGGAAGCCCATGATCGCCTACGTTCTAAAACGACAAGGTAAACAGAAGAAGAAGAAGAAGAAGTTTAATAAATCAAGTTCGAATTCCACTTTGAATTCGTTGGATTAACTAATACCCTTTCCAAGGGTATGAATCCGTTGCTTCTTTCTCCAGCTATGGGTTAAATAGCAGGATAGATTGGGTTCTATAGCCTTGGTTGGCAACCAGTCTACCGTAGAAAATAATGGCAACCTGCTGCGGGAAAATCTTCGCCTATGCATATATCGCGTATGGCACTGAACTGACTGTTTCAGAAACCAAAGCAAAAAAAAAAAAAGAATGTATATCAACTCAAATGCGTGTAACCATTAAAAAATAACGTTTATTTTAGTAAGAAACAATGTCGAATAAAAAGATCTACGCAAAAATACGCAAGAGTGTTTGTTGGTATATGTATCTGAGCGTGTATATGTTTGTATGTGCGCATATACTTGGATGCGCATGTGTGATTGTTTTTCTCTTTATCGTTTCACCCCAAGCAAGGCCGTACCTCCACTGATGCGCAGGGGGCTACATAAGAATAAAAGTTTAGACAGGAGGAGAGTGAAGAGAAAGACGAACCAGTTACAGGGGGTGTCAGAGAAAGGGCAAGAGAAGGATGGGAACACAGGATTGAAGTCTGCTGCAAAGGTAGAAAGAAAGGACAAGAACAAGATACACGGGATGATGTAGAAAGAGCTGGAGTCAAGTGAAGATGAGATGGGAATTGACATTGCATTTAAATTCCTTGAGGTAGTAACCATCAGGAAAGCAAGTATATGAATGGGAGTTCCACAGGTGGGAAGTGCGAGAAAAGAAGCTACTGGAGTATAATTTTCGGCTGCATTTGGTTGATCTAAGCTAATTTATAAATAGAACTTTGTGAATGTGTGTGTGTGTGTGTGTGTGTGTGTGTGTGTGTGTGTGTGTGTGTGTGTGTGTGTGTTCGTTACCTATAGACTCCGACACAGCTGAACCGATTTTCTTGAAAATTGACACAGTTGTATTATAAGCGCCTGCGAGTGTTCTTCGCTAGGTTTTGTGTCGAGGTACACCCGATAAATATCGAAAATCGAAAATCGAAAAATCGTGTTATAGAAGGAGTGGTCCGATTTTAAACAAATTTGATACACTCATAAAAATCGGTTCAGCCGTGTCTATAGGTAATGGACACACACACACACACACACACACACACACACACACACACACACACACAAAGTTCTATTTATAAATTAGCTTAGATCAACCAAATGCAGCCGAAAATTATACTCCAGTACCTTCTTTTCTCGCACTTCCCACCTGTGGAACTCCCATTCATATACTTGCTTTCCTGATGGTTACTACCTCAAGGAATTTAAATGCAATAGACAAAGACATAAGAAACGATATTCAGAAGTTTCAAGGTTGCAGTTCTTACAATAGTGCAGAAAATCGATAATATATATATAAATAAGGCAAGATGTTTGTGTGTGTGTCTGTTTATCTGCCTGTATGTCTGTATTTGTTTTCAGCCCTTTTATTTTAGTTTTTGCTTCAGGTTTGACTCTAAGTAGGTATAATTTTGGTTCTTAGTCTCAGCTATGATACCATTTACTCAGAGGATTTATTTAGCCTTCAAAATTCAGTTTACGACGAAAAAAATTTATTTGATATCGATACCAGGAAATCAAAATTCGATTTACATCCATTAATTTTTCTTTCAGTCTACGGTTTCGCTTTAACTGGAAACAACTATTGCTTTTTAGTCTTTCGTGCCAACGTCCAAAGAGTTTGAGCTCTAGGACCATGGATCAGCTTTAAAGCTTTCATTACACCCGAACAACGCCGGGCTATACTGCTAGTCTAACTATAAATGGGTGGGACCTTGTTGCCGGTCTGGCTGCACAGGTAGCATCTCTATGCGTAGGTTTGTAATTAATGCTTTCATACACAAGATTATGTTTGCGCACGTGCGTGTATGTGAGTATATTTTGTGCCTTTATGTGTGAGTTCGTATTTTTGGTAATTCGTGTCCATGCCTGTGTGGGTGTGTGTATGATTGCGTATGTGTCCCTGTAAACATAAGTCTATGTCTTTTCTTTCCTTCGCATTTTCTGCTTTCCTGTTCCTTTAATGTCTTCTCCTTCTCTTTCATTCCCAGTAACCCTTTTGCATCTTAGTGGCGTTATCGCCTTACTTGGGGTGAAATTATTAAAACAAAAAAAACAATCAACATGTGCACGTGTTTGTATTTTGGCATCCATATCTCTGACTGGGTGCGTCTCTATTTGCATGTGGACACGCGTGTGCAAACGTGCGTATATGTAACCTTTGTGAATTTCCATAATTCATTGTGTGTGTGTGTGTGTGTGTGTGTGTGTGTGTGTGTGTGTGTGTGTGTGTGTGTGTGTGTGGTAGGAGGTTGATTTTTGTTGAGCCAAAGAAAAACAAAAGAAAATCTGCTTGGAATTTCAACACTTGACTCTTCCATTGATCGCTTTTTTGGTAAACATTTCGCAACGCTTCAAACAATGAAAGCTTGCTACGTTTGACTCCTCGACCGACAACAATGCCACCCTCCCTGAATCATATCACGAGATGTAGCCAGATCCACATAGCATTCCTATCTGCGATCCAACTGTCGAGAAACATCTAAGTACATCTTTAAAGAAACAACTGTTTTCATTCTTTGTCATATTTTTATAGTCCCCACTTCTCCGCAGCCGATATGTCCTAAGTCACCCAGAAAATGTCAGAAATCGCGAACATCATTGTTTATGGACATACTGATGTTCAAGTTTAATTCAGAACTTAGCAAACACAAAAGAAAAACTGAAATAACTTGAAAATGTAGCAAATGAAAGCGTGACAAAAGGACTGTTAGCGACAGGAAAGCAGAATATACGAGGGTCATTCAATAAATAAGGTGAATTTTTCGGTATAAGGACTTCTACGAGGGTCATTCAATAAATAAGGTGAATTTTTCGGTATAATGACTTCTACGAGCATCGTTCAATAAATAAGGTGAATTTTTCGGTATAAGGACTTCTACGGGGTCATTCAATAAATAAGTTGTATTTTTCGGTAAAAGGACTTCTACAAGGGTCATTCAATAAATAAGGTTAATTTTTCGGTTGAAGGACTTCTACGAGGGTCATTCAATAAATAAGGTGATTTTTTTCGGTTTAAGGACTTCTAATACAGATAGAAGCTTACTATTTTTAGTTTATTTTTTTCTTTTTCTTCTTTTTCAAAGGGATTTAATTTTTTTTCAGATTGAAAAAAAAAACCTTTGAGAGTTTTGGAAATTTACAAAGATGGCCGACCGATAAACATGCTCCAGGATTGAACTGAGGTCAGTTATCAAGTTTTTGGTTGCTGAAGGGTGCAAACCAGTTGAAATTAATAGGAGAATGTCAACTGTGTATCGTGCCACATGTTTCAGCCAAAAAATATCTACAAGTGGGCTAAATTGTTTAAAGAAAGACGGAGCAGTTTTGAGGATGAAGACAGGCCTGGGAGGCCTACAGAAGTGAAGTCTCCTGATCTTATCGAATCGGTCAATGACCTCATTCGGTCTTGACAAAAGGGTGACAGTGGATGGCATTGCAAGAATTCTGAGCCTATCTGTTGAACAAACGCAGGGGTCATCAGTTACATGGAGTCGTCTTGCATCAAGACAACACAAGATCTCACACAGCAGCCCAAACGGTGCAGACCATCAACGAGCTAGGCTGAGAACTGCTCCCACATCCCCCTTACAGCCCAGACCTTAACCCTTCAGACTTTCACCTGTTTGGTCCCTTGAAAGCGTTCACGAGAGGCACGAAGTTTGAAAGTGACGATGAAGTCAAAAGTGCTGTGAGCGATTGGCTGAGACATCAGTCCAAAGATTTTTACGCTGAGGGGATACAGAAGCTTGTGCACAAATGGGAAGAGTGTGTGACACTGTTGGGAGACTACGTTGAAAAAAAGTAAGCATCTATTTATATTAGAGGTTCTTATGCCGAAAAATTCACCTTATTTATTGAATGACCCTCGTATGATCGCTAACAAGTCAGTCAGTTAAGTGTCATACGTGATACACGCTTGGGCGATCCTGTCTCGAAAGAGACATGACTGACTGGGCAGAAGATTATCCCGCAGTAGGTTGCCATTGCTTTCTGCGGTAGACTGGTTGCCGACCAAGGCTATAGAACCCAATCTGTTCTATTATTTAACCCATAACTGGAAGGAAGAGACGGATTAATACCTTTCCCAAGGGTATTTGCGCGTAAGTGAATGCAAGGAATTCAACTGGAATTCGAACTCGGTTAGAGTGATACTAAAAAGCGTGAACCTCAAACTGGAGACAACAGAATCAAACTGATGCTTCAATTTAACTATTTGAGTAGGCACGGTGGAGTAACAGTTAGGCGGTTTGGATTGAGGAATTGGAGAGACAAGTTCGAATTCCAGTCGAGTTCATTCCATTCACTTATCTGCTAATACCCTTAGAAATGGTATGAATCCATCTCTTAGGCGGTAACCAATAAGAGTAGGTAGATTTCTCTATCGCCCGCTTCTCAAATTTACTGCAGTTTTTTGGACGGGAGTAGAAGCTTATCCTTTGTTAAAGATTGGGTTTCCGGTTCATTTAACTATAAATGACTAACATTTTCGCCTGAACGCTGAAATAATATTTTTTAACAATTATTCTTTTCATCTCTTAATAGGAGTAGATACTTTTGCACAAACTTGCTACGATAGGTACTAACATGTAATTGTCGAAAAAACCACATAGCATGATGTTAAAAGGGCTCAAAATTAAAAAAAAAATTTTATCATCCAAATGTTTATGTTATTATTTAGAGGAAAGATCAGATTTCATGTTATTATTTATTAAAAATTTTTATCCTTTCTAATAGATTCTAAATTTCGGTTAATTTTTTTTTTTTTTTTTTTTTTTTTTTTTTTGTTTGTTTGTTTGTTTGTTTGTTTGTGTCAGCAATTCACTCCAGGTTTACCTAATATTACTACTATAGTTGTGCGTTGTGGCGCAGTGGATATCGACTCGGAACGAGAAATCGGGGAGCCGAGTTCGAATTCCAGTTGAATTCATTGCATTCACTTACGCGCAAATACCCTTGGGAAAGGTATTAATCCGTCTCTTCCTCCCAGTTATGGATTAAATAACAGGACAGATTGGGTTCTATAGCCTTGGCTGGCAACCAGTCTACCGCAGAAAGCAATGGCAACCTACTACGGGATAATCTGCCCAGCCAGTCATGTCTCTTTCGAGACATGATCGCCCAAACGTGTTTCGCGTATGGCACTTAATTGACTGACTGAAGATAATAGTTGGAAACATGATTAAGGTTTCTATTGGGCATAAAGTAGGGGATCGATTTTCTATAGTTACAAAGTAATAAACTGATCCCCCACTAATTACAACTCATTATAATACAAATAACAGGACAGATTGGGTTCTACAGCCTTGTTCGGCAACCAGTCTACCGCAGAAAGCAATGGCAACCTACTGCGGGATAATCTTCTGCCTAGTCAGCTATGTCTTTCTTTCGAGACATGATCGCCCAATCGTGTTTCACGTATGGCACTAAACTGACTTACTATTATGGTAAACGTAATATTATGCAAGTAGTTGTTTGGCGTTGAATGACACATTAATTTGGAAATTCTTGCAAAAATCAACTGTCTGATTTTAATGCAACTTTCAAGACTTATTCACAAATGAATGAAATTATTTATGCAATTGATATTTTTAGAAAATCTTGGTGACAATGTTTTTTGTATCTATTACCCCTGACTAATTAATTGCACGAAACTTCTGGAAATTCATTATCTATACTATTTTTTTATTAGTTAAATGCAGGACTCATTGGGAAATGTAAATCATGTAATTTCTTTCTTATTTATGAGACCATTTTTCCAAAAAATCTCCGGATAGTAAAATACAAAATAATTAAATCTATGTCATTTTTAATTTAGATAATTCTTATTGTTTTTATAAATAATATAATTTAAGGATATCATAATCTGAAGAAGAAAAAAGTTCGATGAATAATGAATTTTTATTAGAATTGTTTTCGTTTTTTATTTGCTAATTATGATGGTTTATAAACTTTCAAGTATCTTTTAAATTTCTTTTAGTTACACAAAGTCTTCGATTATTAATTTATTAAGTAAAGACTTTATTTACAAATCGAAAATTGCAATGCTTAATACAAATTATTTAACATTAAGATTTTTTAAATAATTTCATTTTTTTATGCTAAACTGCGCATTTTCTTTTACTATAGAAACTTATTAAAAAAATAGGTTGTTTCCCTTACTAAATGTTAATTTGGGTGATGTCATTTTTTGCTCACCATACTTCCAGATGTGTGAACTGATTTATGACAGGCGTTACCATCGCCTACTTGAAAAGTCAACGAGTCAGACCTTTCTGATTAAGAAATACTTTTATTCCAAATTTCATGTCATAAATAAGTAATATGTTTCAAACCAGATTAATTTTACTTTAAATTTGCTAATTCTCCAAAATTAACGTGTAAGAGATGTATATTGTATTTTTGCAAGATTTTTAAAACCGAGAATAAACGTTTGTTTACAAATGTATCGATTGCTCAAAAATGGCCGAAAAGTTAATTTTTAAAAAATTCACAAAATTTCAGATTTCAATGAATATACATTCTGTTTGAAATACACCCGAGTATTTTGCTTACTAGAAATAGCAACTTTAATCATTTAGCTTCCAATTAAGCTAAAATTAGTTTCAAGAAAGCGTTTTTATTGTTATTAAAAATTAAATTTAAAACTTGGGTATAAAAGATGAGTGGACGTACCTACTCTACTGTCTTTTGGACGAAAGTAGAAGCATATCTCAAGTTTCCTGTTAAGGGTTGGGTTTCCGGTTCCTTTAACACTGTATATAAAACATTTCCGCTTGAAATCTGAAATTATATTTTGTAATCATTATGTTTTCCTCTACCAATAGGAATAGATAGTTTTACCTATCGTCCGGTTCACAAACTCTCTACGGTCTTTTGGACGGGAGTAGTAGCATATCTCAAGTTTCCTGTTAAGGGTTGGGTTTTCGGTTCCTTTAACACTGTATATCGAACATTTCTGCCTGAACTCTGAAATTTTATTTTGTAATAATTATTTTTTCATCTCCCAATAGATGAAGATAGGTTTGCCAATCATCCGGTTCACAAATTTTCTCCAGTCTTTTTGACTGGAGTTGAAGCTTATCCCTTGTTTCCTGTTAAGGGTTGGCTTTCCAGTTCCTATAACTCTGTATTTCTGACATTTTCGTCTAAACTCTGAAATTTTATTCACTAATTAAATCTTGACATCTTCATTAGCTATCTCTTGCCCTTTATTAGAAAAATAAAAACCCAAACATTAACCCTCTACCTAGGGTGGCCTTTGGGCTTTTTATTGGTTAAACATTAATAAAAAAAAAAAATAAACCCAAGCACTTTTTTGTCAAAGACAAATTTTAATTCAATTTATTTTAAAATGTTAAATTTTGTTGTAAAACCTTCTGCGTCAAAGATTTTCATTGCATTTTACAAAATGTTCATTCTTCACTTTTCGACATATGTGTGGAAGTTTAAACAAAGCCACATCCCAAAATTAAAGCCTCGACGTCGTCTTCCACTGACTTGCGCAATGAACCTTTTATTTCCCCAGTGAATTACGTTTAATTTCACCGCCCAACCCAATTTTTATGTCCTATTTTTGGAATCAGAAATGTATTCTTTGCACTTCCCCCCACCCGCATCTGCCGATGTTATCTATGCAATGTCTATTCATCTATCAGTTTAAGCATTACCATTGTATCAGTGCCACATCCTTCGATTTTATTTTTCAGCCTCGATATTTATTTAAAATAAAATTTTATTTTTCAGCCTCTATGAAAAGATGTCGAAATAATAGAGAAGAAAAGAATTTTCATTTTAAATACAACAATCAATTTGTGATTGTAATCCAAAACACATTTTAGTGCTTTTGACTTTTTTTTTAATCATTTCGTCCCAAGACAGGCAATTTTATTTCCACTGGTGAGCAGGGGGTTACATAGGAGCAAATTGATGAGAAAGAGGGACTAGGTATAGGGGGTGTTAGGAAATGGGTAAGAGTAGGATGTGAATACTGGTGTGATGAGACTGGAGCTGGCGGAGAAAAGAGCATGAGAGAAAGGATGCGAGTCAGAGAGATAGGAGATGACAATTGGCCTTACATTTAAATTCTTGGAGATTGTAGCTGTCGTGGAAGCAAGTATATAAAAGGGAATTCCATAGGTGGAAAGTACGAGAACAGAATCTGGCAGAGTAAAAATTGCGGTTGCATTTTATTGGTTTCACTGTAAAAGGGTGGGACCTAGTTGCTAGTCTAGTCGCTCGAGTTAATTCTTACATAGGGAGCACCAGTGAGCTAAGTTCATCGGAGCAGAATCCGTGTAAGTATTTGTAGAAGAGATACAGGGAAGCCACATTGTGCCGGTGAGAAAGTGACTGCATCTGAGCTGCCAAGTCGGGATCGATCACATTACAGATTCTCCGCTGGATTTTGTCAAGGACCACGAGGTGGATAGCAGGGACACCCAACCAGATATGACAGCAGTATTAAATACATGGGCGGATGGTAGATTTACATATGTACTAGCAGTATAGCCCGGTGTTGCTCGGGTGTAATGAAAGCATTAAAACTAATCCATAGTCCTGGAGCTCAGATTCTTTGAATGTTGGCACGAAAGACTAAAAAGCAATAGTTGTTTCCAGTTAAACCGAAACCTTAGACTGAAAGAAAAATGAATGGATGTAAGTCAAATTTTGATTTCCTGGTATCGATATCAAATAAGATTTTTTTCGTCGTAAACTGAATTTTGAAGGCTAAGTAAGTCCTCTGAGTAAATGGTATCAAGGCTGAGACTAAGAACTACAATTATACCTACTTAAACCCAACCCGAAACAAAAACTAAAATCAAAGGGATGAAAAAAATACAGACATACAGGCAAATAAACAGACACACACACAAACATCTTGCCTTTTATATATATATTATCGATTTTCTGCACTATTGTAAGAACTGCAACCTTGAAACTTCTGAATATCGTTTCTTATGTCTTTGTCTATGAGTGTATCAAATTTGATTTAAATCGGACCACTCCTTCTATAACACAATTTTTTCGATTTTCGATATTTATCGGGGCTACCTCGACACAAAACCTAGCTAAGAACACTCACAGACGCTTGTAGTACAACTGTGTAAATTTTCATAAAATCGGTTCAGCCGTTTCGGAGTCTATAGGTAAAGGACACACACACACACACACACACACACACACACACACACACACACACACACATAGACAAAGTTCCATTTATAAATAAGTTTAGATGCGTGAAATTACATGAATAGAAAACTAGTGGAGTAGCTACCCAAAAATAGAAAAGGGCAACAAGCAAAGAATATTCTTCTTTTTATATTTATTTTGCTCGAAAGCAAGAAAAAGAGTCATGAAATGTTATGTAATGTCAGGTAATATCACTCATTCTGAAGGGAACTGGGTTTATTAACCGGTACCTTCGGTGTCCCGAAAAGGGAAAATGTCGCATTCGGTTGCGACGTTGCTGCACTGATAAATACGACCTGGCTTCGGTCAATAATCAAAGTGTAGTATCTGTCCTCGGAGGGACGAACTACATTTTATTTCTCAATTGTGTCTCGGACTCCGGACAGAACCCAACTTACGTCTCTCTCTCTCTCTCTCTCTCTCTCTCTCTCTCTCTCTCTCTCTCTCTCTCTCTCTACCGGCTATAATTATTAGGCCACCCCAGTATTTAAAAAACTTATGTATTTCATAGTAAATAATTGTAAATGAAAATAGAATGGTTATTTTGTTAATACTGCACAATAACATGTGAATTTATAAATATTTAATAATTACCTATATTGCAGTTTCATCAATGAAATAATGAAGAAAATTTAGGATGATTCAGATGAGTTCATCTTTGCTATCCTTGGCTTGTAATTTTATGCAAAGTAATAATAACAAAAACAAAAACGTACTATTTTCATCTAGAATTATCCACTTAGCAATAAATACTAAAAAAAATAGTATGAATTACATTTCTTTTAAAAAACTGGGGTGACCTAATAATTATGGTCGGTAGTACACACACACACACACACACACACACACACACACACACATGTATATATATATATATATATACCGAAAAAATATCTTATTTACTTGCAAATATGTTTTTAACGGTGTTGGCGGTGGTAATAAATTTTTGGGTATTTCTTAATCTACTGAGAATTATTTTACAACTTTTTTATCACCTTTAAGCTCTAGACGGATGTGCGTTGTGGTGCAGTGGATATCGGCTCGGAACGAAAAATCAGGTAGCCGAATTTAAATTTCAGTTGAATTCCTTACATTTACAAATGTTCTCTTTCCTCCAGTTATGGGTTAAATTCTCTTCCAAACAATTGCTTCCCCGACGGCTACAATCTCCAGGAGTTTAAATGTAAGGTCAATAGACACCTCCTAACACACTAACCTGCTCCCATTCTATCAAGCACTCTTCCCATCTGCCTAACCCTCATCTGTCACCTTCCTCCTGACATTCCCTATGTCTAACCACTCCTTCTCTTTACCTTCCCCTATGTAGCCCCATGCGCAATAGTGGCAGTGGTATGCCTTGCTTGGGGTGAGATGATTAAAAAAAATAAAAATAAAAATAACAGGATCGATTGGGTTCTATAGCCTTGGCTGGCAACCAGTCTACCGCAGAAACTAATGGCAACCTACTGCGGGGAAAAAATCTTCTGCATAGTCAGTCATGTCTGTTTCGAGATATGATTGACTAAAACGTGTATTACGTATGGCACTTAACTGAGTGACTAAATATAATAGTTGCAAACATGATTAAGGCTTCCACTGGGCATAAAGTGGAGGATCGGTTTTTTATTGTTATGAAGTTATAAACTGATCCCCCACTAATTACTACTTAATAATATAGTACATCACTTCTCCCGCCAGTTATGGGTTAAATAACAGGGCAGATTGGGTCCTATAGCCTTGGTTGGCAACCAGTCTACCGCAGAAAGTAATGGCAATCTACTGCGGGATAATCTTCTGCCCAGTCAGTCTTGTTTCTTTCGAGACATGATCACCCATGCGTGTATCACGTGTGCCATTTGACTGACTGACAAGCTATAGACAGTTTTATACAGACGAAAAATCACTATGTTTATAGTTTTAAAAATTCAAAATACTGTGCTGATTCCTGAATATTATTGTCTTGCATAATTTCTGGAGAGTGAAAATAAAGTAAATTAAATTATTTGAAAGAACACACGCACTCATAATATGCACGCGCGTTCTCGCACGCGTGCGCACTTATAAGTTCCTGTATTTATAGGAAAGAGAGTTGGATAGAGTGCATAAATCATAATAAATATCCGATGGTTTTAAAGTCAAAAATCATCAAGCTGGGATCAAATAGTAGTATCTGTTTTCTTAAATTCTAATGGAAAAAAATAATGTTTAATGTTTCCTTCAGGAAATATTCGCTATTCGTGAACCGAACAGCCAGTGATATTTGAGTTAGGCTTTTCTTCACTCCCGAGTTATTTAGTTGGGATCAAGAGTAGTATCTGTTCCTAGATACTCACTTCCTGCTCGCTGGCCGGGAAGCAATGACCAGCTTTGCATCCACTTACCGCATAAGAGGCGGCTGGGTAATTTTTGACCAATGGCCTGAGCGTACGTGCTCAGGTTCCCCACGTTAAAAAATGACCTTATATCACAACTCGCTCCAGTGGGGAAGTAGAGTAAATATCAAGTGTAGTATCTGTTCTCAGATACACACTTCTTGCCTGTCGGCCGGGTTTGAAACCCAAGACTAGCTTTTGACCAGCTTTGACAAGAAATCATCAGCTAAGACAAACATAGCACGGTGAATATAAGCGTTGTTTAGTATTAGTGACTTGAACCAGAGATTTGTGAGTTCAATACCTGGCTATAGCAGTGGTGAAAAAATGACTTAGAGAGTTTAGTTAAAGGGAGATAACAACATGACATCCGGAAGTGACATCGATATTCCTGGCACCTGGAGATGGCTGAAGATGCCTACTTGAGAACTGATTACATCAGAAAGATCATTGATGAATATCATGGATCATAGATATCCACAATTCTACTTCAAGTTTCCGACTCTTCTTCTTCTTCTTCTTCGTAAACATGGCAATAAAGATGAGAACAACAGTTCAAACAGTGTAAATAATGTAAATACTACGTCATCTCAGATGTACAGACATTTTTAAACGTTTTTTATGTTTTTCCTTCGTAATTTTTTTTCGTTTTCCTTCTTTTTTTTTTCATTGTTTCTTCACCTTTTTCAATAATTTCTTTCCCTTTCTCTTTGTCAAGGGCTATGTCTAACAGAGAAAAGCTGAAAACTTATCTCTAATAATTCATTTATTTACTCACTAGCATCATAGCCCGGCGTTGCCCGTGCAACTCAGAACATTTTTTAATTCGATGATTAATGCATCGTGTTACGATTTCCGAGCGCTTGTAGTCGCCGCCTCAACATTGGTACTGGATGCAGCAATTGCCCTTGTTACCCTGACTGCCGCAGCTTTAGCGGTCATACGCCGTAACCGAGCTCTTTTTTAAGAGGCATGTGAAAAAATCTCGTGATGCAATAATGTTTATAATATTAAATGGATAAATTCCTTTAAAACTCAGTTATATAAAAAAAAGAAAAAAAGAAAGAAATTATATAAAAAATTGTTGTTGTTTTTTTTTTTGTTTTTTTTTAATCATTTCACCCCAAGAAAGGCATTCCACTGCCACTATTGCGCTTGGAGCTACATAGGGGAAGGTAAATAGAAAGAGTGGTTAGATATAGGAAATGTCAGAAGGGGGGTGATAGATAGTTTGGAGGATGGGAAGAGTGTTTGAAAGAATGGAAGCGAGTTAGTGTGTTAGCGGGTGTCTATTGACCTTACATTTAAACTCCTGGAGATTGTAGCCGTCGGGGAAGCAGTCATGTGGAAGGGAATTCCACAGTCGGGAAGTACGAGGAAAGAAGCTGTTGAAGAAGAAGAAGAAGAAGAAGAAGAAGAAGAAGAAGAAGAAGAAGAAATCTCAGACAAGCTGAAGAAAATAAAATAAAAAAGAAGAAGAAAGATGAAGTGGAGAAAGAGTAGAAGGGGGAGGAGAGAGAAGGATTACAGTGACAAATAATTATAACCAGCATCATAACCCGGCGTTGCCCGTGCAACTCAGAACATTTTTTAATTAGATGATTAATGCATCGTGTTACGATTTCCGAGCGCTTTTAGTCGCCGCCCCAACATTGGTACTGGATGCAGCAATTGCCCTTGTTGCCCTTGTTGCCCTTGTTGACCTGACTGCCGCAGCTTTAGCGGTCATACGCCGTAACCGAACTCTTTTTTTAGGAGGCATTTGAAAAAATCTCGTGATGCAATAATGTTTATAATATTAAATGGATAAATTCCTTTAAATCTCAGTTATATAAAAATAATTATATAAAAAAATTGTTTAAAAATTAAAAACTTCCATGAAAAAATCTATTTTCTTTTGTTTTGCGTAAACGTGATTTGATGTTTTGTGCGACATTGTAAACAACATTGCGTTTGTTTTTTGTTTTTATTTTATTACGGGAGAAAATATTTATTTTTTGTTGACTAAATGAATTTCAGAAATTTTCGAAGAATATTTAAAAATGTAGGCATTTAATTTTAGAGGAAACAGTTACATTAATGCCACACGAATTACAGACAGTTGATTTCGTGCATGAAATATTTAGCGATAAAAAAAAGCAGTATTTTTTTTTAATTTTATTTTCTGAAGTATGAAATATTAAATCTCGAAAACAAAAAGACTTAAATAATTAAATTAACCATTGGCACTTTTTTTTTTTTTACATATTTTGTTTTTGTTTGAAAAAACACTTTTTTTTAAAAAAAAATATTCCTTTGTTTCAAAATTACGAGGAAAAATATTCACATTTTTTGTTGAGCAAATGAACTTTTAAAACGTCGGAATCAAAATTAAATATAAAGCCTCATATTTTTTTAGTCGTGTTTGACACGTGTGATTTGATTTCTGTGGCGTAATCTAGCAACCATATTAGATCTTAGATGTTTTACGGAGCAAATGTAAACAATCGGCTCCATTGGCCAAAAAGTGCGAAAGAGAAAATTACTGAACTTAAACTCAAAAAGTATGTGTCGACCTGGCTTCCCTGTAGATATGTGTCCCTAGAAAGTTTGAATGGCGTAGCTTAAAAAATGTAGGCATGCATAGATTACAGTCACACACAGACTCACAGATTACCTTATATATATATATATATATATTTTAATCGTGTCACCCCAAGCAAGACATTCCACTGCCACTATAGCGCAGGGGGTTACATAGAGCGATTGGGTGTAGGAAATGTCAGAAGGAGGGTGATAGACGAGTTAGGATGTACATTGTACATAGTGAGAGAGTTGGAGAGAGTGGGTGTGTTTTAGTGTGTTAGGAGTTGTCTATTGACCCTACAGTTAAACTCCTGGAGGCTGTAGCCGTCGGGGAAGCAAGCATACGGAAGGGAATTCCACAGGCGGGAAGTGCGAGGAAAGAAGCTGTTGAAGTAGAAATTGCGGTTACATTTCATCGGTTTCACTGTAAAAGGGTGAGACCTAGTTGCCAATCTAGTATCTCGTGAAAATTCACATCTAGAGGACACCAGTGATTTAAGTTCATCAGAGCAGAAGCCATGAAAGTATTTATAGAAGAGGCACAGGGAACCCACGTCACGCCGGTGAGAGAGTGACTGCAGGCGGTCAGCCAAGTCGGTATCAATCACATTACAGATTCTTCGCTGTATTTTGTCAAGAAGCCCGAGGAGAATAGCAGGGGCACTCGACCAGATGTGGCAGCAGTACTCAATACACGGGCGGATGGTAGATTTATATAAGTGCAGGATAGATTCAGACGGAAAGAATTTTCGGGCCCTGCACAGAGAGCCGACTTTCATAGCAGCGGATTTAGCAATGGATTCGACGTAGTCATTCCACTTGAGGTCCGCTGAGAGTGTCAGGCCAAGCAGGCGTAGTGTTTTACTCTCTGGGAGGCAAGCCTGTTCCATGCTAATGGGAGGGAGGTGCGGTTGTCTGTGGTGGTTAATTGATAGCAGCTTCATTTTGGAAGAATTGGATTTTATGATCCATTTCTTACCTCAATCCACCACGGATTGGAGGTCCTTTTCAAGCTCGGCAGCGAGGTTCGCCTTGTCACCAACAGCAGATTTTTGCTCGAGGCGAGAGTAAACTGTGGTATCATCGGCGTACATGCCTACTTGTTATCTTATGGCATCGGGGAGATCATTGATGTAGATTAGAAAGAGCGTAGGACCTAGGAGCCTTGGGGGACACCTGCGTTTGTAGGGTAGTTCTGGGAGGCATGTCCGTTTAATACCACCTTCAGTGTGCGGTTAGAGACGAATGACTGGATTAAGTCCAACAAAAGTCCAGTTATGCCATAGCTTCGCAGTTTCCGTAGAAGTCCGGCATGCCATACTCTGTCGAATGCTTTAAAGATATCCAAGGCGACGGTTCGGGCTTCACCATTCTTGTCGAGAGCCTGGTATATATATTCGGTGATGGTCGTTAGCATATCAGCAGTAGACCTGGTGAAGCGGAAGCCATACTGTTTGTCCGAGAGGAGCCCGTGGGCTGTGAGATGCTGAACGACCTCAGCATTGATAATGGCCCCGAACACTTTGCCGAAGATCGGAAGAAGGATGATAGAGCGGCAATTTGTGGGGTCTGAGGGTTCACCACTGTTCTTGAATATTGGAACCACAGAAGAAGACTTCCAACAAGCAGGAAAGCAGGAGGAAGTTAGGCAGAGGTTGTAGAGCTTAGAAAGGACAGAGGAGAGTTCAGGGGCACATTTCTTCAAGACTATGATTAGGATTCCGTCCCCACCACTCGCTTTGTGAGGGTCCAGTTTTGAGATTATGCTAGAAATCAGCGAGGGCGAGATGTGGACGTCATTTAATTGGGCCTCAGTTCTAGATGGGAAATCGGGTGTATGGATTCCAGACGAATCCAGACTCGAATTGGTCGAGAATCTACGGGCAAAGCATTCAGGACCTCAAACTCGTTGATTAGTGGGGGTATTGAGGACTTACTCTTGTTAAGCACGCTTTTACAGAGGCGCCAGTAGTCCTTGGTACCGAACTTAGAGGATGCTATGCGCTGCTTCATTCTGGCAGCAAACAGCATCTTAGCTTCGTTAAGTATCGTTTTACACTTATTACGAGCTGAGGCGAAAAGGCGACTGTTTTGGTCCGACGCGTGGCTACGATAAAGCCGGAAGAAGTGATTCCGGTGGGCAATGGCGGCCGAGCAAGCGGGCGAGAACCAGGGAGACGAATGGGATTTAAGCTGAAATTTCCTGGTAGGGATGAAAGCATCGATGTCAGCCTTAACCCAAGAGGAGACCTCTGATGCACAGTCTTCGATGGGAAGACTAAAAACATTGTTCCAAGAGACGTCGTAGAGGAAGTCACGGAACGAATCCAAGTCTGCTCTTTGATAGCAGTAGGATATTCTGTTGGTCTGGGTTTCTTGGGTAGGGGTGGAGTGAAACGAGATGTTGACAGAAACTACGGCGTCGTCAGAATTTCCGAGAGAGTAGAGCTGTCTGGTGGTGCAAGAATTTGGGGTGGAAGTGAAGCATAGGTCTAGTAGCGAGTCCCTTTCGTTAGAGCTATTGGAGAAACGCGTGGGGAAGTCCACCACTTGCGTAAGGAATTGGGACATTGAAAAATTAATGGTGTGGACACCAGCAGGGTCGGTTACAGAGTTTTCCAGCCACTTGGTGTGGTGGGCGTTAAAGTCACCAAACACGAAAATATGGGCAGATGGGTGTGAAGAAATGCCCTTGTCGATATTGTCAAAGATGCTGTCAAGTACTGAACAGTCAGAGGAGGAGGGGGAGCGGTAGAGGAAGAAGAGATAGCTAACCGAGCTTAGAAGTGAGAGCACATGAAAGACTGGTCTAGGGATTCAAGAGATGTTACTCTAGTTAGGGGGAGGTGTTCGCTGACATATACACCAAGCCCATGCATATGGACGTTGGAGTCCTTCCTGAAGAGGGGAAGGTAACCAGGAACATAGAACTCAGAGGAGGGGATAGACGGGTCAATGTTAGTTTCACATAGGGCTAAGATATCAGGTGAGTATATAGACAATATCTAGATTTCTTTCTCCGAAAGAAGTTATAACATTTACTAAGTATCAAACATTTTTTTAATCGGTATCAGCCCATGAAAGGGAATCTGGACCATTGTTTGATTTAATCCGATTACATATCAAATCGTGGAAGCGTGCGCGTTCAAATCGAGCTTCATTGGTCAATTTGAACAGGCAAGCTTCCAGATTCTTTTATACAAATGCGGGCAGCCCTCAATGCTCTGTCAATGGTCCTACGCTTTTTCTGGTCTTTATCAATAATCTTTCTGGTTTAATCAGTTCCCAAGTAGGGATCTACGAAGATAACGCCACCATTTCCTCCCGTCTCAGTAAGAAATCTGCTAAGGATGACAAAGAAAATTTGGCTGCTGCTCTTGGAAAGGACCTCCGATCTGTGAACCACTTAGGTAGGAAATAGCTCGTAAAGCCAACTTTCAGTCAGTTATGTGCCATACGTGATACACGCTTGGGCGATCATGTCTCTTTCGAGACATGACTGACTGGGCAGAAGATTATCCCGCAGTAGATTGCCATTGCTTTCTGCGGTAGACTGGTTGCCGACCAAGGCTATAGAACCCAATCCGTCCTGTTATTTAACCCATAACTGGAAGGAAGAGACAGATTAATACCTTTATTTAATACCTGTATTTGCACGTAAGTGAATGCAATACGGACTGTGAAAAAGTGACAAGCCGAGTGGCCAGATCAGGAAAAATAATATTGCAGATTGCCTTTCTTTATTTTTACACTCTATATTTTCAAGAACATTTCTTTTTCTTCTTCTTTATCTGCACTCTCATCATCATAATCGTTATCATCATCCTCTTCCATCTCTGCTAATTATTCAGCTTCACTCTCTTTTTTTTACTCACTTATTCTCTTTTCTTTTTCTTCTTCCTGTTTTCTCTCTTCTTCCTCTTCTTCGTTGTATTTTTCTTTTTTCTTCTTCTGCTAATAATTTAGGTTCTCTTTCTTTATTTTCATTCTTTTTTGTTTTTCTTCTTCCTGTTTTCTCCCTTCTTCCTCTTCTTCGTTGTCTTTTTCTTTTTTCTTCTTCTGCTAATAATTCAGGTTCTCTCTTTATTTTCACTTATTCACATTTCTTTTTCTTTTTCCTGTTTTTCTCCTTCTTCCTCTTCTTCGTTGATTTCGTTTTCTTTGTCCTCTTCTACTGCTACTAATTCAGATCCATTCTTTCTATTTTCACTGTTTATTGAACTTTTCTGTTTCTTGTTTTCCTTCTTCACCCTCAGATTTCTTTATCATTACTCTTTTCTATTCTCTTCTTTATTCTATTGCCTTTGATATTCTTCACCTTTCTCATCTTCTTCACTCTCTTTTTACTTTCTTATTCTTCTCTTCTTTTTTTTTTCTTCTTTTTTATTTCTCTTTTATCATCTTTTACGTTTGTTTTGTTCCGCCCAAATCGACAGCTGTTCTGTGTCTAACACCCGACATTTGATAAGATTTTTTATTATTTAATGTCATAATGTCGTCGTAGAAACAAAGAAAAGAGTGCTGGATTGCTACGTGATATCTGTCCTTCTGTATGGAAGTGAATGCTGGACGATCTCATCAAAGATGAAGGAGGGGCTTGAGGCAGCAGAAATGTGGTTTTACAGAAGGATGCTGAGGATACCATGGACAGAGTACGGGAACGACGATGAGGTGTTGGAAAGGATGCACATGAGAAGAAAACTGAAACTAAATATCAGGAAGAGATAAATGAGGTTCCTTGGACGCGTAATGAGGAAGGAGTGACCTGGAGAACTTAATATTCACAGGTTGGATTACTGGAAGGAGAGACAGGGGAAAGCAGCACGAGATATATTTGTTAGGTCTGGATGACGGAGCAGGGCTTGGAAGAGATCAGCCAGTTAAGTGTCATACGTGATACACGCTTGGGCGTTCATATCTCGAAAGAGACATGACTGACTAGGCAGAAGATTATCCTGCAGTTGGTTGCCATTGCTTTCTGCGGTAGACTGGTTGCCGACCAAGGCTATAGAACCCAATCTGTCCTGTTATTTAACCCATAACTGGAAGGAATAGGCGGATTAATACCTTTCCCAAGAGTATTTGCGCGGAAGTCACTGCAATGAATTCAGCTGGAATTCGAACTCGGCTCCCCGATTTCTCGTTCCGAGCCGATATCCAATGCACCACAACGCACATCCTTGGAAGTGATACCAAGAGAAAAATTACTGAGAGCGACAAGAGACAGAGCCACGTGGAAGTCCATGATCGCCTACGTCTTCAAGGGACACGGCCCATGAAGAAGAAGAAGAATGTCGTCTCAAAAGACTTTACTGTTTGACTTCGTTACTCCGGTGATGATTCTTGTCTTTTCAGGACGTGGACGATCATGACGTGGACGATCATGCCTCACTACAACTTTAGTAAATTTTGTTTTCGCTGTCTGTTCTAACCCCGTTTCTGCCAACAATTTGCACACGTACCTTCGGGTGTGCGTTGTGGTACATTGGATATCGGCTCGTAACGAGAAACCGGGGAGCCGAGTTCGAATTCCAGCTGAATCCATTGTATTCACTTACGCGCAAATACCCTTGGGAAAGGTATTAATCCGTCCCTTCCATCCAGCTATGGGTTAAATAGCAGGACAGATTGGGTTCTATAGCCTTGGTCGGCAACCAGTCTACCGCAGAATGCAATGGCAACCTACTGCGGGATATTCTTCTGCCCAGTCAGTCATGTCTCTTTCGAGACATGATCGCCCAAGCGTGTATCACGTATGGCACTTAACTGACTGACTGAAGATAATAGTTGGAAACATGATTAAGGCTTCTATTGGGCATAAAGTGGGGGATCGATTTTCTGTACTTACGAAGTAATAAACTGATCCCCCACTAAATTACGACTAATTATAATACATCTCTCTAGCTATGAATCAAATAACAGTACAGATTGGGTTCTATAGCCTTGGTCGGCAACCAGTCTGACCTTGGGGTAGGTTATGCGCGGTTTTCTTCTAACTCTTTTGTCTTAAATGTTGTGATTTTCTAAGCCTGGTTTGTATATAGTCAGTCAGTTAAGGGCCATACGTGATACGCTCTTGGGCGATCATGTCTCGAAAGAGACATGACTGACTGGGCAGAAGATTATCCCGCAGTAGGATGCCATTGCTTTCTGCGGTAGTCTGGTTGCCGACCAAGGCTATAGAACCCAATCTGTCCTATTATTTAACCCATAACTGGAGGGAAGAGACGGATTACTACAATTCCCAAGGATTACAAAGCCAAAAGTGTGGAGCACCGTGTGAGGATCGAACTCACTGCTTAATCGTAATTGTTCTAGCGGAACAAGCTTGCTAACCATTACACCAGGGATTTTCTATGCGTAGCTTAGATGCGACACAAGCCTGAAAGTATGGAGCACCTAGTGAGGAACGAACTCAGTCTTACTCAGTCGTAATTAACCTAGCGAAATAATGTTGCTCACCATTACACAATGTCGATTTGCCCTTTTTGCTTTCAATATATCTAGTGAGTATCAGACTTTCTAAGTCTTCTTTCCTCGTTATGTGGACTAGAATATAATAAAGGGGCCATCCTCTTCTATATGCCGTGACTCTTCAGATCGTGGATCATAGATGCCCACAATTCCACTTAATGTTGGCCCGGTTTTGTTTCTTCTTCTTCTTCTTCTTCTTCTTCTTCTTCTTCTAAAAATTATAATAATAATAATAATAATAATTTAGGTTCGCTCTCTTTATTTTCATTCTCTTTTTTCTTCTTCCTGTTTTCTCCCTTCTTCCTCTTCTTCGTTGTTTTTTTTTTTTCTTCTGCTAATAATTCAGGTTCTCTCTCTTTATTTTCACTCACCCATGTCTGTTGAAGAGGTGAAGAGTTTCATCACTTGTTCCCTGTTTAGGATGTGGTTTCCGGCTTTCTCTTTTCCAATCTTTTCACTCTTTTCTCTTTTTTTTTTTTCAGTTGGAGTAGATAGACTAAACTATCGCCCGGTTCACACTCCACCCACGTATATTGAACAGGTGAAGAGGCTCATCCCTTGTTCCCTGTTTAGGATGTGGTTTCCGGCTTTCTCTTTTCCAATCTTTTCACTCTTTCCTTTTTTTTTTTTTTTTTCTCCCCTTTTTTTCAATTGGAGTAGATAGACTAAACTATCGCCCGGTTCACACTTCTCCCACGTGTATTGAACAGGTGAAGAGGCACATCCCTTGTTCTCTGTTTAGGATGTGGTTTCCAGGCTTTCTCTTTTCCAATCTTTTCACTCTTACGTAGCCCCCTGCGCATCAGTGGCGTTACAGTGGTCATATGATTAAAAAAAAAAACTTATTCTCTTTTCTTTTTCTTCTTCCTGTTTTCTCCCTTCTTCCTCTTCTTCGTTGTCTTTTTCTTTTTTTCTTCTTCTGCTAATAATTCAACTTTACTCTTTTATTTTAACTCAGTTATTCTTTTTTCTTTCTCCTGTTTTCTTTCATCTTCCTCTTCTTCGTTGTCATTTTTTTTCCTTTGCTAATAATTTAGGTTCTCTCTCTTTATTTTCATTCTCTTTTCTTTTTCTTCTTCCTGTTTTCTCTCTTCTTCTTATTTTCTTCGTCATTACTTTTTTCCATTTTCTTTTTATTTTATTAATATTTGATCTGCTTCACCTTTTTTATCCCCTTCATCGCCCTTCTCACTAACTTTTCTCTTTCTTATTCTTCTCCTCTTTTTGTTTTCTTCTTTTTCATTTCTCTTTTATCATCTATTTCGTTTGTTTTGTTCCGCCCAAATCAACAGCTGTTCTGTGTCTAACACCCGACATTTGATAAGACTTTTTACTATTTAATGTCATAATATCGTCTCAAAAAAATTTTACAGTTTGACTTTATCACTAGGGTCATGCTTCTTGTTCTTTCAGGAAGTGGGTGATCATGGCTCACCACAACTTCGTTTCCTTTAGTATATTTTGTCTTTTCACTGTCTCTCCTAATCCCTATTCTTCCAACCAACTTGGGGTATGTTTTGCGCTTGTTTCCTCTGTCCTACTTGCCTTCAACATTGTGATTTTCTAAGCTTGATTTATATATGGGACAAGACCAAAGATTTTGAGCACCGAGTGAGGATCGAACTCACTGCTTAATCGTAATTGTTCTAGCGGAACAAGCTTGCTAACCATTACACCAGGGATTTTCTAAGTGTAACTTAGGTGTGCACAAGTGTGAAAGTATGGAGCACCTAGTGAGAATCAAACTCAGTATTACTCAGTTGTAATTTCCCGCACTTCCCGCCTGTGGAACTACCGTTTACTTGCTTCCCTGATTGCTACATCCTGCAAAAATTTAATGCAACGTCAAATGCCATCCTCTGTCTTATCTCGTTCATCTTTTACCTTTTCTTTAACACACCCTGTGCCCATTCTTTTTTCTAACTAATAGCTTCTTCTCCGACGAGCTTAAGTCGCTAGTGCATCCTCCACAAGAATTTACTTCAACTCCATCAGCTCCTTTTCTTGGACTTCCCGCCTGTGGAACTCCCTTTTCGTATACTTGCTTTCCTGATGGCTACAACCTCCAGGAATTTAAATGCAATGTCAGTTCCCATCCCTTATCCACTTGACTCGAGCTCTTCCCTCGTCTTTTCTACATCACCCTGTGTATCATGTTTTTTTCCTTTCTCACTCTACCTTCGCAACTGTCATCACACCTGCGTTCCCGTCCTTCTCTTGCCTTTTCTCCGGCACCCCTCTGTAACTGGTTCGTCTTTCTCTTCACTCTCCTCCTGCCTAAACTTGTAGTATTATGTAGTCCTCTGCACATCAGTGGTGGTACCGCCTTGCTTGGGGTGAAACGATTAAAAAAAACTGTAACCCCCATGCGCACTAGTGGCGGTCTCAACTTGCTTCGAATGCAATGATTATATATATATATATATATATAGTCATCCGCCGACAGATCTGTTTCGCTGTATCACAGCTCATCTGTACGGTTAGAGATCCTATTGCTTTTACACAGGATTGAAAGCCGACCGAATTGGCGTCAGTCGGCGATTCTACCTCTGAGCTATGGGCGCTCGGTAGAAGGAGGCAGACTTTTAGCGTATGATGTATCATACGCCAATAGCCAGAGTGCTCTCTCTAATTTATTACTGAATGAGCGAGTAGCTACTGTTTTTTCAAAGTCTACCATTCTTCCAGAGTGCTCAGTCAGGATGTGAGAGCGTAAAGGGGCCATCCTCTTCTGTGTGCCGTGTCTCTTCAGGACGTGGATCATAGATGTCCACGATTTCGTCTTCTTTGTAGTCATTAGAAAATTATTTGTTTTTAGCATATCGTCTAATTTCTGTCAACCATTTACACACGTGTCTTGGGTAAGATATGCACTGTTTTTCTCTGTCCCTCTTGTCTTCAATATGTTTACTTTGGGTGGCAAATACTTTGCTTAGCCTTTGAAAACTATCTTTAACTATTTCAATGCACATTCAGATATCAGTATTGCGTCTTCTTTCCCCTGTTTTCCTAGCAGATTTCTTTTTACAGACCTTAATTCAAAATTTATTTTTGGGAAGACATCCGGCTTACGGCCACATCAATTTGAAACTAAGCAACGTCGATCCCGGTCACTAACTTGATGGGTGTCCATTTCAGAATACCAGATACTTTAAGTTTGAGTGTTCGGGTGGCGTTATAGATAACGGCTCAGAATAAGAGATCGGAAAATCCGAGTTCTAATTCCAGTTGCATTTGTTATTTTCACTTATGCGCAAATACCCTTGGGAAAGTTTCTTTTTCATTATTGTCTTTTTCTTCTTTTCTTTTTTTTCTTCTTCTTTTCTTTCTCTTTTCGCTTCTCCTTTTCTTTTCGTACTTCTCTTGTATTGCTTTTTACACAAGGAGAAATGTAAGCTTTACACCTGACAGAACTACAGTAGGTCCCTCGTACTTTCATTGATAGCCTTTTCAACGCTGTTTATAACGGTCTAAAAAAAAAACAATTGGCATGTCTGTCATGTTGATTTTCTATAGGGAAGTTCTAAGATATTCTTTTTATTATTGTTATTGAGCAATGACCGTACCTAAAAGAAAGAAAGAAAGAAAGAAAAAATGAGAGAAATAAACGGAAAAGAAAGAAAAAGAAAGAAACGAATGAAAAATAATAGAACTAAATATAAAAGAAAGCAAAAAGAAAGAAAGAAAAGTGAGAGAAATAAACGAAAAGAAAAATAAGGGAAATAAAGAAAAAAAGAAAGAAAACGAATGAAAGTGATAGCAATAAATATAAAAGAAAGAAAAACGAGAATAAATGTAAACAAAAAAAGAAAATGAGGAAAATAAATAGAAAAAAAGGAGAAAATGAAAGAAATAAATGGAAAGAAAGAAAGAAAGAAAGAAAGAAAGAAAGAAAGAAAGAAAGAACAGAATTAAAGGAGACAGAATATTAAGATCGTCTTTAAATCTCTCAATATTATAGTCAGCCGAAAATCAAATTAAGGCAAGAGTACCACAGGCAAGAGTATAAATTATTAGAAGGGAAAAGAAACTAAGTGTTAATATTAGTAATCAATACAGACTAGTGTCTTCATCTTGGTTGTTACAGTCACAATGT
This sequence comes from Ascarosepion bandense, assembly GCA_037127315.1. NCBI lineage: Eukaryota > Metazoa > Mollusca > Cephalopoda > Sepiida > Sepiidae > Ascarosepion > Ascarosepion bandense. The sequence goes on from JBBBDQ010000306.1 coordinate 771,772, forward strand.
TTTGGTCATTGTATTTACTGACTTCGTTCAGTGTTGCCGTTATCAGTCACTTAGCAACTTCGAACCAAATCTCTCATTTAATCTTCATGATGGAGTGTGAGATTTTTCTCATTCAGTTGCCAACACAAGAGGACATCTTGTTTCCGTTAATTCTTCTTAATTTATTAATCCTGATGACGTCGCCTTTTTCAGGAATATAACAACTGGCGGCCATTGATAGGGACAAGAAGGAAAATTGTACAGAAATAACTTTCTTAAATAATATCTTTCTCACACCAGTTGAAACTAATGTTGTTTTTGTTTGTTTGTTTTTTTGCCTTTTTGTTTTTTGTTTTTTGTTTGTTTGGTTTTTTTTTTTTTTCATATTTAGGCAAACAGAAACCGCAGAAAAGGAAAAAATAATCTTCATTGACTGAAAACTCAAAAGAATGAAACTGGTATATACACTACCGGTTATAATTATTAGGGTGCGTTGTGGCGCGGTGGATATCGGCTCGGAACGAGAAATCGGAGGGCCGAGTTCGAATTCCAGTTGAATTCCTTGCATTCACTTACGCGCAAATACCCTTGGGAAAGGTATTAATCCGTCTCTTCCTTCCAGTTATGGGTTAAATAACAGGACAGATTGGGTTTTATAGCCTTGGTCGGCAACCAGTCTACCGCAGAAAGCAATGGCAACCTACTGCGGGATAATCTTCTGCCCAGTCAGTCATGTCTCTTTCGAGACATGATCGCCCAAGCGTGTTTCACGTATGGCACTTAACTGACTGACTGTTTTAAAAAAAATGATGTATTTCATACTATTTTGAGTATTTATTGCCAAGTGAATAATTGTATGTGGTGCAGTAGATATCGGCGCGGAACGAGAAACCGCTGGAGTCGCGTTCGAATTCCAGTTGAATCTATTGTATTCACTTACGCGCAAATACCCTTGGGAAAGGTATTAATCTGTCTCTTCCTTCCAGTTATGGGTTAAATAGCAGGACAGATTGGGTTCTATAGCCTTGGTCGGCAACTAGTCTACCGCAGAAAGCAATGGCAACCTACTGCGGGATAATCTTCTGCCCAGTCAGTCATGTCTCTTTCAAGCTATGATCGCCCAAGCGTGTTTCACGTATGGCACTTAACTGACTGACTGAATAATTGTAAATGAAAATAAAATGTTTTTTTTAATATTCCACAATAACATGTGCATCAAATGAATTTATAAATATTTAATAATTACCTATATTGCAGTTTCATCAATGAAGAATGAAGAAAATTTAGGAATCATGCTATTTTCATTTAGAATTATCCATTTGGCAATAAATACTAAAATAGTATGAAATACATCATTTTATTAAAAAAAAAACTGGGATAGCCTAATAATTATATTAATTATAGAAATTTGCGTGTTCATATATTCGAGGCCACGAAGCTAGCTAGTGGGTGATAGCTCCTTGTTAAATCGCCTAAGTGTGTATGTAGTAGGCATCAGCTATGTTTACGAAATGGCCTTGTTTCAAACATAACAGTGTCCAGCACATTTGAAAGTACCAGAAGGATGAACAAAAAATAAAACTGTCCTGTTAGTATAAATAAGTGCAAATTTATTTATCGAGAAGAGTGACATCAATTTTTGTCGTTTTGAAGTAACATTTATGTTGTTAAGTCCTGTATAAAGTTTTTTCTTGTGAATGTATGTTTTTAAGAATTCAGTCTTTTTTAAATTCAGGTGAAATTCTTTGTTTGTGAAGAAAAGGCAAAATGGTGTCGCAGTTGTGTATGAGTCTTTCTTTTGTAAAGAAAAGACAAATCTGATGTCGCGGGTAAAGTTCACCTTGAGTGGGAAATGAAAGCGGATATGATTGCTTTTGTTCCTCTTTCCTTTTTGTTTGTTCTCAATAAGTGAAGAAGAAAAAGAAATAAGAACTCAGCATGATAGAGAAGGTGAGTTGAAGAAAATACACGAAACGTCCGGTCAGAAGACTCGTGGCCTTCTGTAGAGAAAAGGCAAAATCACGCGTATTTAAGTATTTTGACGGACAAGAATAGGATCAACTTTGAATATATTTTTCTGTTTTCTGATTAGTCAATAAACAAGATAATGTATTGATTTAGTCATCGACTACGTCCGCATATGGCAAAAATATGTAATTCTATTATCTAATGTAAACGAATTTTGTATTAATTAATTCGTAAATATAAGTTGGCTCCTGAAAGTGTACAGGTGTGTGTAAAGTCGAATTTATTAAGCAATCAAATATTGAGAAGTCCGACAAATAGAACTGGCGATTTTAAAGGTTTCAAAAACCTTAATGGTACCTGGAATAAACATCATTTATCGTGTACAGCCAGAGTGCTTAAAATATAACCACTTTACTAAATTTTCTATTTTTCTTGATTTCAAATGAATAACTTTACTAAAATATGTTGATGTTGTCACTTTCTAAAATTATATATATATATATATATATATATATAGCGGCCACCAGTACACAGCTTTCCCGATATACCAATCCGAGTAGATGGTAAAGATCTGAAATATGTGAAAAACTTTACCTATCTTGGAAGTAAGGTTAATTGGAATGCTTCTCTTGATGATGAAATCATTAATCGAATTGCGAAAGCAACTAGTGCTTTTGGGAAACTGCGCCATCAGTTGTGGGATGATAGGAGGATTAGCCTAAGGACTAAAGTACTTGTGTATAAAGCAGTTGTGCTAACTACGCTGCTTTATGGATCGGAATCATGGACAGTCTATCATAATCACATCCAGAAGCTTGATGTCTTCCACAAAAATTGCCTGAGAACAATTTGTGGTCTCACCCTAGGCAATCGGATGTCTAATGCGGACCTGTTCACGCGCTGCGGTATTAGCGGAATTGAAAGCTTTTTGATGCAATCACAGCTGCGTTGGACAGGACATGTCTTACGTATGGAAGATGACCGGATACCAAAGCAAATGATGTACGGTGAGCTCAGCAGTGGACGGCGGAATGTGGGTAGACCTCTGCTTCGCTTTAAGGATAAGCTGAAAATGAATTTGACATGTACAAATATTCCTCACCGCGATTTTGAACGAATTGCCTCTCAACGAAATGAATGGAGGGGCATTAAGCAGTTCTCTGAGACTGGGATTGACCAACTGCGCGTAAGACGTGAGAGAACCAAAGCATCTGCAAGTGTCCCAGCCGATCATTCGTGCAATCTCCCCTTCTTGCCTCCATTGTGGACTTGTTTGCAAGTC